>JBAGKO010045070.1:0-10045 GCA_037177275.1 Acacia concinna | reverse complement strand
AGACTTGAGAGAGCACTTATAGGTATAATAGTATCCTGGTTAGCATAATTGATCTTAGGAAGTAAATAAAAGAAGGGGTTTAAATAAGTATTCTTGAAATATAAGGGGGATAATAATCCCAGGTTTCTTTGATCTTGAAGAGAAACCATAGTTTTTACTTTTTTTAATTATTCTTTCTTTAAAAATTATTTAGTTAGTTAGTTATTTAGTTAGTTAGTTAAATCTTTAAAACACATTCACTCAACCTAATTTAGAATTTAATTAAGATAATTAACGCTTATTTTGTCCTAGTCCTCGTGGGAACAATCTTTTTATATTACTTGCGACTCGTGTGCTTGCGGTTAAGCTAGATGGCTAACAAGTTTTTGGCGCCGTTACTGAGACTTTTGTCTCACTTAGTTAGTCTTAACATTTTTCAAGTGATAGTTCTCATGCGGGAATGTCAAAGAGAGATTCAAAAGGCTTAGATAGTTACTTATCTTAGTATTGCCTCTGCTGTCCATTTACATTTTACATTGATGTATATTACCATTCATAGGGCTCATTTTGTATACTCTAGTTTAACTGCATACTTTTGACTAGCTAATGAGTTAGTAGAAGGCTAAAGACCTCTAGAGACATTGTTAAATGAAGTTGTGGATCCACGAATGCATATTTTGATATTTCCTATTGTTGAAAATGTGTTTTGATGTTGTGTGAAACATTATTTCATTATTTAGGCTTATGGTTGAATGTGACATTTTGGGCTCGAGAAGCTCATGTCTTTTGCGAAATGATGAGAAATGTTTTATTATCCATTATAGGTTTTAAATATTTAATCTTTCCCTTTTCTATCATGGATTAGTTTATTGAGTAGTTTTAATCCTTTAAACCATGATAGGTGTTTTCAAATGTGTTAGTTTAATTCTTTTCTATCATGGTAAAATAAATTTCAAATCGAAAGAGAATATTGACCACAAACTCATATGCATCTCATGCATATCATAGATAATGATGTCTTAGCACCATAGCCATTACAACTAGGTACAAATCCCAGAACCTCAGCCAGAGGGTCCCAGACTATAGCTAGGTGCTTCTCATATCCCAAGACATGGCATAACAAAGCATATAAACAATCACATAATATGAAAGATAGAGTTGCTACCTGAAGACCTTCCCAATCTGCTTGTTCTTTCTCTGATTAGTCTTTCAATTTACTTGGGTAAAGGTTGAATCCTATAATACTAAATGTATAACAAGTGAGTTCTTACTCATTCAATCATTACTTCTAAACTCATATCATTAATTATTTCCATCCAAAATGCATAATGATGAAATTGCCTTTAGGGGTACTAGTCTACTTCCTTTTATGCCCGATGTACTTACACTATTATGACAATTATGACCTAGACTAACCTCACACAATTTCGTGTGTGTAATCCAATTTTGTCCTTAAAATCCCCAAAATCCAACCCCTTCCCCTTCAAACAAGGCCAAATCAAAACTTAAACATTTTTGGGCAAAAGATCCATTTTCAATTTGAATGCTTCCAAAATCATTTTTCACCTTTACCTTAGAAAATTTTCCATTCTAAACTCATCGGAAGCATCAAAACCTTCAAAATTGAACTCCACATGCTCAAAACAATGCTAGCCAAAACTTTAAGGAAAAAGGGGAAAAATGGATTTCAATGCTTATTTCTACAAAACACCTCTCTTACACCTTGAGTCACTTGTTTAAACCATTAATTACACTCTTTACATGACCAATCAATATTTGGGCAGCACCTTCCCCTAGGGTTCATGCATTTCAAATCACAAAACAGGCCAAGATCCACAACAACAATAAACAAGAACCACAAATAAACCATAAAGACAAGATTTCTTAAGCTTACATTTTGCCTTCTTGCTTTCTCTCTCTAGAACCAAAACCCTATCCTTCTTTCTCTTGATTTTCTTCTTGCTAAACATGAAATCAAGAGTGATCAAGGGATTAGAATGGGTTCTTGAAGGACTTGGGACAAAAATAATTGAAATTTGAGCTTAAACTTACCTATATTGCTTATTGAACTCTTCCTTCTCTCTTGTGCTCACTTTCTCTTTCTCAAGATCTCCCTCTCACTCTCTCTCTCTCTCTCTCTAGTTTAGCCCTTGGCCAAGTTTTACACGTGCTTAATTGCTTTGGATAATTAGTTTAAATCCATATCCTTTAAAGTATTATTATTTTATTGTGTTCTTGACTTTTCAAGAACAAATCTTGACCATCCATTTTAATCTTCCCATTGTCCTCATGATCAATTTGAAACTTCCTTCTTTACCCTTGGGAGTGACACAATTTACCATATTGCCAAGATTTTTTACCATGGTAATTTCTCTTTTTACCATAAATCATTTATGTGCACATTTTGGCATTATTTTCTATAAAAAATTGTTTGAACAATGTTTAATCAATAAAATCAATGGTTTCATATTTGAAACTCATTCTTCTTATTTCTAATTCCTTCAATAGCACTTTTCTCCATAATTTCCATAAAATTGCCTTTTCTTGAGCATAATGCCCATAAATATTTCTTTTGCAAGAAATTTCCACTTCTTGGGTATTAAACCATTTTTCAAATGTCTCCTTGACCTTCAAATAAATTTCTCTTATTTTTCTCAATTATTTGGGGCCTCTTGGTATTTTCCATGATTAAATTTTGCCCCAATTAGCCAAAATTATAATAATTCTTTGGATGGTATTTCTATCTCCTTCCTCCCAAAATGCACAATTTTATTCTTTTATCTTCCCATATGCTCAAGGAATATCTGGTGAGTAAATTTAGGATGTTACACTCTCACACTCAACAAAAATCATTGGTGTTCACAAACCCTCACTAATCCCTCTTTTGTAAGTGTTCTCTTTCGTTGTCTTTGCTTTCATGAATATTTTAATAAGTTGATCTTGATGCTCACTAGTTTTTTTTTCTTTGTCGAAACCCTAATTGAAAGTTATATTTTTTTGTCTTTCATCCTCATAATAATGACAAGAATGTTGTCTACTTGTATGTTCATCACTTGAGTGTGAAAAAGTTTTATGATTGCTTAATATTCCATGTGGTTGTTATGGTTATTTTATTTCAAGTTTTGTTCACTTGAGTATGAAAAATGTTTTTATATAACATTATGATTGAATGATTTATATAAAAGAGTATGAAGAGCATGAGAAGTGTATGATATATGGTATATATGGTGGTGTTGGTAGGCCAAGATTATTTGATTTTATACTTGCTCCACGAGCTGCATTGTAGTTGTAACTAAGTTTGATATAACAAGAATTAATTTTTGTCAACTAACACACACACACACACACACATATCACAAGGTTCAACTAGCAATGGAAATAAACGCAAAACATGCATACATAGCATAGAGGCTATATGAGAACTAAGTTAAGTGGTTTTTTGTGTTTATTAGTTATGTTTTTTCTGATACTTTTACAATCCATATTACTGTGTTCATTACATATTCTTTTGAGTTGCAGAAACATGCACGAAGAGTATTAAATAATTTGTTCTAATATGTAACTTCGTGTAACTGAAAACATGATATAAATATAGCTGGTGGTTGTGAATACATGCAAGGCATTCTTTTAAGACTTGGAGGGTTATTAGACATCGATTCTAATTTTGGCCTAAAGAAAGCCTTTCTTCTATAGCTATAAATACAATAAGCATTGACTCCCCGCAAGATGCACATGACGCATGTAATACACGTATAAATTATTGCACCAGATACCAACATGTTGATTTGCTTGTACCACAATTTTTGAATAGAGAATATCCTCTCTAATTTTAAAATAATATTAGAGAGGTATTATCATCTCAATATCTTCTAACATATCTCTGAACACAAAACGCAAGTGATACATTTTCTACAAAATAATCATAGCATTGCTTTGCTTGGATGTAATGCATTGTACTCCTTAATTATAGTCTACAATATAGAGCACCTTTTTTTTTCGGGACAATATAGTGCCTTTTTTTGTTTGTTGGGACAATATAGGGAGAGTGCTTTTAGAACAATAGCTTAATCCAAAATATAAGTCACTTACTATATTACTCATTATCAAAAGAATAGTTATGCAAAGTAAATTACATTAATGATCTAAAACTTGTAGCAATAATTAGAATATAGAATAAACTAAATCATATTTACAAGGTACAAAATCATACATTTTTAAATTTGCTAGAATTTATATTAATAACAGTTATCCTTCTGATTTAGATTATATGAAAATGGAATTTATCAAGTAATTATTGAATAAAAAGAGTTTAGTTAATATATATATATATAGAGTAATAAAGAAAACGTTATTTTTAAAAACAAATCAATAAAGGAGAAGCTAAAAAACAATGAAATAAAAAGAATATTAGAAAATATAATAATAAAGAAACACTAAAGAGACACGTGGCCCCTCTAGTATGGTCATGCGAGGGTATAGATAGAAATAAATACCCCCATCCCATTTTTGGGTCACAGTACAACGTGGGGAGTGAATATTTTTTCCTTTAAAACCAGCGGCACCATTGTTCCTCCTTGCAGCTGTTCACACTTTTAGTTTAGATTTCAAACTTTTAAGATCATTTACGTAACTAAGCTTTCTTCTTTTCAACAAATTTCTTTCATAAAAGTTTATACACACACTTGAGAATTCTATTTTATATGGTTGAATATGGTCATGTGATGAGGTCTTGGTTAAGAGGAAAGTCAAAATCAAGGTCAATAATAAAGAGCTACCTAACTAGATAGATTTACTAGTAATGGCTAATAATTTATACATCTAAATTAGATGATGAAAAAAATATAGGCATGGTGATCTATACTTGGGTGAAAAAACAATTCGTTGACCTAGATTACTGAGTGATGACTAGGCCAATCAACTTTTGAATGAGTAATCATGATGCAAATTTATAAATATCTATCAACTATCAAACATTCACTTATTTAAACATATGAATTGTTACAATGAACGTCTGGTCATCTAGTCAAACAAATTTGTCCTTGCAAGTGTAGATCATTGGGCCAATATTGTTCATCCTCCAATTTATAATTATTGATCCTCATTTCATCACTAGTATTTCCTCATAGTTAGTTACTTCCTTATTATTGACATTTATATTGTTTTCCATCTCATCCAAAACCTCATCATCATATTAAATTCACTCCTAAAATCAAAATCTCATATATGTATTGTAACTCTATTATACTTAAATTCATTAAATAAGAATCTTCTCCTTTATTGTATGAGAGTGGGGTAGGATAGAGCCATGTTTCATAGTTGAGGTCTAGAAGAATTAAAATGCTTAAGTATGGAAACCAAGCACCCAATCCCATAGGTACCTACATTAAACTTTCGCAATGCTCACTAGATGAATCATGTGTCAACAACATATAGATGCTACGCCTAAAATTGCATCCCCTATATCCACACTCAAAATTAATATAACTCCTTTAGAGGTGGGGAAAATGCAAAAAAAAAAAAAAGAAGAAGAAGAGAGAAAGTAAATTTTGAAAAAAATTACTAGAATTAAGATTCAATTATATAATAATGTTGGTAAGGTTTGCGTGTTAGTTATAATTATTGTTTACATATATTGCAATTGTATTTTTAGGGCTCTATGTTGAATTTATATTACATAACAGAGTTTTTAGATATAATAATCAAACATAAAGGGTTCTATGAAACAGAATAAAACATATATTTTAAAAACAAATGCCCACTTTTTAGACTGAGTATGGAAGTATGGAACTACCTAGTTTGCAAAGTAGGCCTTTTCTCAATTAGAAATTGATACTTTTTAAGATTGGTCAATTAAATAACTAGTCTTAATAGGAACTAACTTTTAAAACATGTCAATATAAAACTGTACCTAGACCTAATTTAAAAAGTCTATTTCAACCCGTCTAAAAGGCCTTTTACCTAGCAGTATTTATTGATTATTGAAGCTAGATTTATACAACAACAACAATAAGGCCTTATCCCATTAAGTGAGGTCGGTTATAGGGATCATAGCACAACATTATGTTTTATCAAAAACTAGCTCTTTTAATCAATAGATCTTACTCTATAACCTTATTAAGTGTTTGCTTCCTCTATTCTTTTTAGAGGACAACTATTGCTTGATCGACCCTCCTCACCAACGCACCCAATGGCCTTTTTTGAATATGTCCAACCCTCCTATAGTAGTGGTGTTCAACCATCTCAACAACCTTATCTCAATTACTCCCACTTCATGTTCATGTTGTCCTTTTAAAGCCTAACATTCACTACTACATAGCATTACTTGTTCTATATCAATACGATAAAACTTCCCTTTTACGTTATTAAGCACTATCTAGTTACAAATAAGTGTAATAGCTTTTCTTCATTTATACTACACAACCTAAATTCTATGATTAACATCTTTATCAATTTTACCATCTTCTTTTATAGTCAATCCCAAATATCTAAACTTTGCGACTTATTGAATGACTTTCTCTCTCAATTCAACCTACACATCATTTTCCATTTGTCTCTTATCAAAATTGCAATGCATATATTTTATTTACTCTTAGATGAAAATTGTTTGGTTATAGAGTCCTTTTCCATATTTCAAGTTTATAATTAATCTCCTCCCTTGATTCAACCAATAGAACGATATCATCAGTAAAAAAACATGCAGTTAGGTATCTTCTTTCAATAAGCTCAACGAGAATGTCTACCACAAGGTTTTAAATAAACAAGGGCCAAAAGATGGTCCTTGATATAGGCCAAAATCTTTATAGGAAAGTCATTCATTTCACCTCTAAGTGTTTTGACACTGGTTGTTACCCCTCATACATGTCTTAAATGGCTCTAATATATGCAACATGATCCTCTTTTCCAAAGCTTTCCTTTGTGCCTTAACTAAAGATATAGCTTTATCATCCTGTAAACAATACCAGGCCGACCCCGTACACGAGAATATGTCATCCCCTTCTACCATAAGCGAGGAAGTCAAGGTACGTTTGCAAGACATACCTCATTACTACTTGTAAAATGGAAACATATCTCTGACCAGTAAGGCACAGAGGAAGCATGGGCAAAGAAAGATAGCTTAGTCCACATTTATTTATCTATATATATATGGATAGGCTTGCTAAATGGTAACTCCATTCCTTGGCCTTTTAATATCTTCATCATTCCTGGAAGAAAATGAAATAAACGATAAGAACAAACATAAAATGTAAGTGGAAGGACTATGTGCAGATATCGACCTAAAGCTTTTCAATGGAACAGAAGCTGGTTCTCTACATTTGCAACTGCTTTTTAAATCTATAGGTCAGTGGAACAATATATAAACCCCTTCCAAATAGGCGGGGGAGACAAATGGTGGAGATTTCAAATTCAAATTTTCACCAAGCTAAATCCCATTATTTTTTAGCCAATGGCTTGGACTAGAGCTTGAGGTTGCTTCTTCTTGTTTTTCCCCCTTTGTGATTCCAAGCCGAATTTCCCTTGTTAATAGTTATTTGTGTTTGAAACACATGTGAGCCAGCTTAGAGCATTTGGCTTGGTGTTGGTGATTGAATTCAATAATTCATGTCAGTACACGTCAACAATGAAGTTGTTAGTCTTGTCTTGCTTAGAGCCATTATTGGCACCAAAAATTTAAAATTGATAGGAAAACAAGATAATGTCATATATATTCTAGACTTCGGAAAAATTTGTTGTAGTTATTGTGTGTAAGTGTGTCAAAGGAAGAAGTATCATATAACTCAAGAC
Source organism: Acacia concinna (assembly GCA_037177275.1). Taxonomy (NCBI): domain Eukaryota; kingdom Viridiplantae; phylum Streptophyta; class Magnoliopsida; order Fabales; family Fabaceae; genus Acacia; species Acacia concinna. The sequence goes on along the minus strand of JBAGKO010045070.1, from coordinate 2,284 downwards.
TGGGAATACTCTAATATACCATCGAATATGAGCTTGAGTTAGTAAAAGGCTGATGAGAGGAGTCCTTAAACTGACCGTTGGAATTTTAATTAATAGTTTTAATGACAATTAAAAGGTTTTATTACATTTAACTATAATTAATTTAAATTTTGTAACTGTCATTTTAATTGTCATTAAACTATCGTTAATGATCATTATTGCTGTTCAACAGTCACATAGATTTCTACCTATAAAAGGCAATGTGAGGAGTGAGGTCACTATGGTCTGAGGTTAGCTCTACCTTGGCCTCTACCCCGAGCTCCTTTCTTCTCCCTTTCTTATGAGTTTGACAGTTATCTTCCTGCAGTTCTGTCACTCTACTTCATGTAGGAAGAGTTCGTTTTATCCTGAGGAGTGCTGCTTCCTAATTTACTAGGGGGTTGCAGAATATCTCCTAAGGACAGTGCCTTTATGTGTGACTCGAACTGTTTGTTTATTGTGTTTCTACAGGTGTTTCCACAGGTGTTTCCACCAACAATTTATACAACGTATGATCGTGATGCTAACAATCTGTACAATGTGAGGTACTGTTGCCAAGTATTTCTATGATTCAAGACGCTGATGCCAACAATCTTAGGAGATATTACTTGCTGATTTCTTGAGCATTTTGATGTCATCTTCTACAATCCATGGTCGATCACAAAGAAAATGGGATAAGTTTATTATTTAATTTTTCATCATATTGTCTTTTCTTAGACAATTTCGAAAGGCATCTAGATGTTTAATCCATGATTCAATAGATATGCATTAAGAATATGTAGGAAAGCCTTATTGTGGAGATGGACATGCGATTTAAAGTTTGAAACTATAACAGATTTGGCCAAAGATGAAATTGTGTGAGATCTGTGAACAAAAAAAAAAGGAAGGTATGAGATTGAAATCCTAAAGGGGTTCGCACCTGTCATAAGGGAGATGGAGACTATGGTTTCAATTTGCATTTGAATTGCATCTTGCTTTGCTTGGTGAATTTGATTATGGTATGTAATTTCCATTAAGTGGCTGTGGTTTATGATATAAACCAATATTATTTGTTATTATGTGTGCTACTCATTGATCCCAATAGTTAGGCTTATGCCTTCATTTTTGTCTTACATAAATGCCATGTGTTTGGGTCTTTATGGGCTTCAAATATAATTATATCTCATATAATATTAATTGAGGAACCATGGGATATCAAACGGATCAATTTTTTCTTGGTAATAAATATACATTATGAAGCCTTAATTAATGTTTTGTGGGGCTTGCATGGCAATAAAGAAAAATGTTTGTAACCTCTTATTAATATCTTATCAACGGTACTAAGAGTACACCAATCACCTAATAAATTATGTATGTGCGCATAGGTGGATATTTACATTGGCTTATGAGTTTTTTAATAATTAAATATATTAATTAAGTGAGCCGTTGATCTCATATAGATATATTCAAGATTGATGCTTGCAATGACAAATACTTATAGGTGGTTTAATGTTCATGATGGCTGCATTTGATTCTCTTAAATGTTATGGGGGTTACATTTGTGAAGATAAAATGTAGGTGTAACTTACTTGAGATATTTAACTTTGCAGAGATTTAAGTGCTTAATATTCTTCCCATGATTTATTTTGGGTTTCGGTTAATGAATATTTTAATTAAATCAACTTTAATACATGTGTGAATCAATATTGAATTTTTGTTATGGAGGTTAAATGAGATTGTTGTTGTCTTGGACAGAACATGATTGATGATGATGCAAACTATTTTTTCCTTTTGGCATATTTATTTGTGTTGGTAAATTTAGTTTGACACTAAACTATTGGTGGAAATGTTAATTCTCCCTCTGGCACCTTTTGATAATTGCATTTGATTTTATTGTTTTTAATTCCTTTCCGTTGAATAATGAAGGTGTGTTCATTATCCTTATTCATATATTGACGTTGGTGAATTTAATTGCTTCATATTGAAGCGGTAACTTTGCTAAACTGTCATGTAATAAATGTTAATTCCTCTTAGTTGGTTTTAAATAATGAATATATTATTTATTCATTTATTTGAGAGGAACCAAAGTTGAATATTACTTTTGGGTATTAAGTCTTGGTAATCCTTTGACTGATATTACATTGGCAAGAAGCAAGAATTGTATGAGAATTGTCTTGAGTTATTTAGGACTATATGGAAATATTTTTTTTAATATATTTAAATGAGGATTTGAAAGTGTGGGGGTGTCTTATGTGGAGATACCTTACGATTATTGTGAAAGGAAATG
>JBAGKO010045059.1:0-10045 GCA_037177275.1 Acacia concinna | reverse complement strand
AAGAAGCTAGAGAAAAAGCCCAATCCTTTAACCCTGTGAATAGCCAAAATTCTAGCCCAGGAACATCATCTACCAGTACCAGTACCTCTAAGCCCAAAAGTCCTGTAAACCCTGTTGATTTTAAATTTGCAGAAAATTACCGATACTTTAAAAGGCTTATATACCATCTTAACCATTTCACCATTAAATGCCCAACTATAAAATATGCCTCTCATTTTGCTTTTAACAAAGCAGTCATTTTCCCTGGAACTCCAGCAAACCTTGTAAAAGCCCTATATCAATATGGTTTAATCCAAGCCATTTACCCTTCACCATCTTTAACAGAAATTTCAGAATTACCCAAACAAGTCAAAGAAGCTGTCAAACAATATTATGAAAGTTAACTGAATTTCTAGCCTTATGAAATATAACCAGTAAATCCAAAATCAATGGTGATGGATCTTCCTTCTCTTTGTTTTTTTTATTCCACAATTTCTCCTTCTAATTACTTGGTTGTCTATTCTGGGTATTTTGAATCTTTTACCAGGAGGAAAAGAGCGTTGGATTGGATTGGTTATGTTGTGATTGTTATATTTTCATTGTACAGTAACATCTTTGTTTGCTTTCATGCAATTTCTGATTTTATGTACTTGTCAATGTCATTACTACTTTTTTTAATAGTGAAACATTATGGTAAGTAATGTATATGGACCAAATGAGTAAAATGAATAACTACAATAGTAAAGAGAATTGCAAAAATAGTAACAAGATTTGCAAAATTAGTATTGTTCTTGACAATACCAATACCACTTAGGTGTCCTGACGCTACTACAAAACAAAGATTTAATGTATGTTTTTAGGCTATTTTAACATTCCTTTTGGAGGGGACATATATGTGAAGGACATGGAAAACATTAAAAATAAGCCCATAAAAAAACCATGTCTTAAATGTCACTTACGACATCCCTAATTTCAAAAAAAGGGGACGTCATAAAAAATTAGGGACGTCGTATCTCCTCTATAGGGAATTACAACGTCCCTAATTTGAAATTTGGATGTCGTCAAGGATATTCAGAAATTTGAATCATATCTCCTCTGCAGGGACTTACAACGTCTAATGCTCAACAATTTATCCTACGAAGGATGTTCAGGAAATTTCCACCAATTACCAGCAATTTAACATCAAAGTTAAACTTGATTGCCAAAAAAAACATCAAAGTTAAACAAGGTCAATTGCATTACTATCAATATATTTATATATAAAAAAGAGTACACATTCAATGAACTTGAGCAAGTTGATGATTCAGTTAGCTAACATGAAATGCTAAGAAACTTTACCATACTTGAATTCTTAGTTTTGTTATAAATATCTTTTATCACTTGTATATGTGAAAAATAAGGAAAATGAGCAAACTTTTTTATATAACAAGAAAAAGGAGAAAACTTTTTGACACATGTCTAAAAAAAGAGAAAACTTTATCAAATAGGTTGAACCGAGAAGAAGAGGGAAGGGCTAAATCGAGAAGAAGAGGTAAGCACTGAATTGAGAAGAGGTGGGATGATGTCAGGTTAAGGAGGAGCATATGGCGTCTTCTTCTTCTCGTCTCTTTTGTTCTCTATATCCCATTGATTTGAAGAAGACAAGGAGGAGGATTACTCTCTGGTGATCTCCGATCTTCTTCTTTTATTCTCTCTCATTCTTGAGATCTTGGACAAGTAAATAATTGGAGATGGTGGCATGAAAGGTAATGAGAATGAGGGGAGTAGCTTGAGCTTTAGTTGAGCGACAAGTATTGGTCTAAGCAAATGAGAACATGAATCGTGAATGGGGAAATGATTAGATAAAGAATATTTTTAAACATAATTTCACCTCCCTAAAATAATTAGGGACGTAGAAGGATGGCAATAGCCACTTTCCACGTCTCTAATTTCTTTTAGGGAACGGAAAGTAGACTTTCCATGTCTTCAAGAGAAATTAGGGACATGGAAAGTGACATTTACTAATTAAAATTTATGAAAATGTCACCGCTCTTATTTTTTATGACTCTAATTTAAAAAATGGATGTTTTCTAGGGATGTAAATCCTATATTTTGCAGTAGTGTGAGAACAAATTGATTAAAGGAGTAGAGGGAATGATTAAAATGGTAACGGAATTCGCAAACTCAGTATCACGCTTGAAGATGAGTCAAGCTTTCCTTTAATATTGTGAATCTCGTTACTATTTTAGTAATTCCTTTTACTATTTTAGTTATTACCTTTTACTCATTCAATCACAATACATTTATGTTCTTAGGACAACTAAGCGATATTGTCAAGAGCAATAATGAGTTTGTCAATTTCATTATTATTTTAGTCATTCCCTCTACTCCTTCAGTCAATTTGTTTTCATAACACCTAAGTGGTACTAGTATTGTATATAAACAAAAAATAACCTCCCAAAATATTTATGCCCACACATGGACACCCAGCTTTAACTTGGGTTTGAATTTCTTCTAAGCAAGCCAATTAACCATAGATATAATTGTTATTATAAAGTTTTTGGTTATTAGTAAATCCCTTTAATGTGTTTGTCAATGACATTACTACTTTTGTTAATGGTAAAATATTATGATACGTATATAGAAAGGAACATGTTTTATAGTTGTTGGTAAAAAGTTTATGGCATTTTATAAATGACATTGTAGTATCAGGGTGTGTTTGGATTAAATATTGTAATCGGTACTTTTGAAAAAGTAAGATTAAATAATTTAATTTGTGTTTAGAATAAAAATTACAAAAGTCACTTATGGAAAAGTAAAATTTGTTTGGTTAAAATTTTGTAAAACTAACTTTTGATGAGAAAATGACTGAAAAGGGCATAAATCATATTATATAGGTTATACACACACATATATAAATATATTGTGCTATTTATATTATCTTCGGTTCTAATTATACAACCTAATTGACTCTTTTGGTTTTCTTAATCTTTCAAAAAACTAACTGGGTCTTATAATTAGGATTGGAGGGAGTCTTATTTACATGTAAATATAGTATGATATTTATACTACTTTATGTCTTAATTATAAGATCTACTTGATTCTTTTAGGTTCTTTAATCTCTCCAAAAAAAACTAACTGGATTTTATAATTAGGACCGGAGGGAGCCTTATTACATGTAAATATAGTATGATATTTATATGACCTTTGGTCTTAATTATAAGACTTAATTGACTCTTTTAGCTTTCTTAATCTCTTCAAAAAAAATTAACTAGATCTTATAATTAAGACTAAATAGAATAAAAAATGACAGAATTTTTTTTAAAAAAGAAACTCAAACGTGCAAGCAATCGGATAAAAAGCACCCAAAATGGTGCTTATGGATTATCCACGATTTCCCCCATCGCTACGATCTACTCCAACATGGCTCCAAACATGTCAAAATTTTTGTCAGCAGCAATTGGACATTGGAACCCGTGAACCATGCCAATTGGGCTTTCAACTGGAGGGCCAAACACGCACTTAGTTATTACTGTTACCACTTTCGTTAAAAGTCAAGAAATATTGTGAGAAATGTATACAAAATATAATCTCAATTATTGCTAAGACTATGAATGAGTTGTCAATCCTGTTATGATTTAGTCATTCTCATGATAATCTCAATTATTCCTTCTACTCATTCGGTCAAAGCACATTTGTTCTCTTAAAACACTTACATGATTTTATCAAGACCAATGATGAGTTTGTCTTTTCACCTAAACTTATAAAATTCAGATTCCCTTTGTCACTAATATGTCTTTTAAAGTATTAACTTGCCTTTTTAAATTTTTAGAATTCATTTAATATTTAACTGCAATTTTCCTAAAATTCAGATATAATCCTCCCCCTCCCCCTCGATATAATCATACTCATTAGTCATTACATAACTTTGTATTTTACATACTTTTGATATGGGAGTGAGAGAGAAGAAGAATGATGAGCATGATACCTTAGGGCCAGGACAAAATGATAAGAAATGTCTGTCGCATTCATTCAACTATTCAAGAAAACCAATCGCGAGGAATTGGTCCCATGCTTCTTTTTCTTTTATGTGGATAAGTTTGTGACTTGATATTCTAGATAATCGTTGAAAAAGATTTTTCAAAAAACAAACCATTTAAACTTTAAAATTTGAAGTAAGTGATTTTTATAGGAATGAGTAGTAAATTGCGATATAGATTTAATGAGTAAAATATTCTGATATACTTTGCATTTTATTTTAATTATACGAACATATCCTCCATTTTAAAAACATACACTTAAATCTAAACTATTAACTTTGTCAATAATTTTTATGTTTAATTAAAATTTATATAAAAATAAATTTTATTTATTAATTTACCCTTCATCATTACTCATTTCCCAATTTTTGTTAAGATTGTTAGAGTAATTTAAGAGATTTTTTTTAATTTATTTTTTACTTTTGCAAATAGTTATCTATTATTTTTTTTTTCATATTGAGATAAAGGCCTAAATAATTTAATTAAAGAAGACATAGAGAACTTAATTAAAAATAATGATGAATTCTTTTAATATATTCATCCTTAAATAGACAAATTTATAAATTTAGAGAAAAAAATTATTTAATAAATTCAAAATTAAAATTAATATAAGTCATATAATAATTCAAAATTACATTATTAATGACAAATGGTGAATAGAAATATGCCTTTAAAATATGTTTTCAATCCTTTTTTTCATGGTAGAAAAAGAAAAGAAAAGAAAAGAAATATGTTTTTACTCATTTAAAAGAATACTTAATAGATAAGTTTCGATAATTATGGTAAGAATTAAAACAATTAAAATTTAATGATACTATAAAAATTTATAAATTTTATAATATATTGGAAATTTTGAAAAACACATACACGTATCTTAGAATTATTTTTTTATTTGCATAGAAAATTATTTTTTGGTAAATATAAATATTTATTCATTTATTGAAAGAGTAGTAATTTAGTCAAAATAAATGTTTACTAGTCAAATTTAATAGTTAACTAATTAACGGTTGGGTGGATAGGAATAAAATCTTAAATATGTAAGGGAAGTTTGCGTAACATGCATTTTAATTTTAAGGGAGGTTTATATACATTTTGAAAATAGAGGGGAGGTTTGTGTAATTTAGATAAAATAGAGGGGTTATCAGTATATTTTACTTAAATTTAATTAATTGATATATTTTTTAGATGAGAAGACTAATTTGGATTTTAAAGTTGAAACGGTATTTATCTATTTTTTTCTTAAATCTTATATAGAAATTTTATATTTAAAAACAAAACATGTTAGCCAATTATATTTGATATTAAGATAAAAATTATTCTATTTGGTCTTAAATATAAAATTTAGTTGAGCATTTTAGAGAGATTAAAAAAGCTAAATAAATTATTTAATCATATAATATATTGTGCATTATTATATTATATACTAATTTATAAGTTATGCAAATTATTTTAAAGAAAAAATTATACAAATAAATACTTTAAAGTAATTTATTTAACTTTCTTAATCTTTAAAAAAATCAGTTCTATCTTATATTTAAAATCTGTAGTGGTATATTCTTTAAAATTTAAAAATAATATGATTGAATATTAGTATTTGATATTAATAATTGATATTTAAATTTATTAGTTTTTGTTAGTTTAAAAACATACTATATATATATTCACGTTCATCGTTGCATTGGAATTTTTGCAATGGACTCTTTTACATGTCTACTGCAGAGAGTTGGCTGATTGGAGTAGTATTTAATTGAAAGAGTTAATACCTCACAATTTAATTAATAAATATATATAAATCTTAATTCGTTGTGTTACCCACATTTAGGGTAAAAAATGGCGGTTATTTATACAATTCCAGTTAAATCTGATATCACATACGAAATTTATATAATCTAAATGATGATTGAAAAGTTTATTTTAAAGGCTCTAATAACAATCAATAACCATATTGGATTTACTTTTGATAGGATGATACTCATCTTGCACACCTTTCACCCTCTTTGATCATCATTTTGTTTTTATAATCAAAGGGTAATTATTACACTTGACTACTTGAGGTTGCTTTTTGATCATCATTAGCTAATATCTTTTTTTTTCTTTTTTTTGGATAAAAAGACAAAATGGCATTGCTTAAAAAAGAAGTTTAAGAAAGTACTAAAACAATTGCTAAAACCTAAAATAGGCAGATTGTAGAATAACAGAAAAACCATTTCAATATTTCATCGTTGTAAACAATATGAAAACAAAACAAAATGTCAGTGGCGAAAGAACAAAACAAAATGAAAAAGCAACAAACGCTATGATTGCAAACAGTAAACGCAGCATTTTCGTCCTTACAACAAATACTGCCACACAACACACAAACAAGCTCAGGAAGAGTGAGATGGAGAAAGATAGGGTTGCCTGAGAATTTGTGTGGTCGTCACCTAGAATCCTGTTGAAAGAACTACCTGAAGATTTTATAATAAATTTGGGTCAACATCACGCAAATGAATGATGTAAAGTTATTTAATTGTCTTAATCAAACCAAAAAGAAAAAAGAAATCGGATCAGGACTCTGCTTTCTCTATTAATTGCACTGGAAAAATCTCACTCGCACAATTGTCTCTGACGGACATTGGGAATGGATTCCGGCGCAGAAAGTTGTCTTCTCCCTTCCGATTCGGTAGTCACCGGCGTCGTTGACTACAAAGGCCAACCGGCGATCAGATCAAAGTCCGGCAGATGGAAATCCGCTTGGCTCATCATAGGTACTTCAGTACTTCCACACACACTCTTTCTTTTACCCCTTTCTTCTTCTTCACCTTTACGTATTTAATTCAGTTTGTTTATTCTTGAGGCGAAAAGGTGTGGAAGTAGGAGAGAGATTTGCATACTATGGAATATTATCGAATCTCATAACCTATTTAACGGATCATTTCCATCAAAGCACCGCCTCAGCCGCCGAGACCGTCAACGTTTGGGTCGGAACGGTGTCGTTGCTGTGTCTCGTTGGCGCCTTTATTGCAGACTGTTATCTTGGTCGCTACCGCACTATTATAATCGCATCCCTTCTTTACACTCTGGTTCGCTGCTTCTTCAACCTCATCTTTATCACTATTTATTTATTTTTTCCCCAATATTTTTCCCCCCAGTTAGGTCTTCAAGCTTCAATTTTTTAATAACACTAGGGTGTGCAAATGTTTTGTTAAAAAATGAGTTGGAAAAGTCCTTACATACAACTACAAATACGAAAATTTCACAACTGGCATTTCTGCAAGTGTTTGTTTTCTGATGGCAATTAAAAACAACTATGTGATTTGACATGTGCGAACTTCATTTTTTTAAGGAAAATTTCTTAAGATTTAATTGTCATTCAAAGTCTCATTCCTCTGTTTTTTTTAGTGAATATTTATCACTATTTCTTTATTAGAGATTGAAGTGAAATATGGATAATTATAACCTCTAGTTTGTATGAGTTGCAGGGACTAAGCTTATTGGCAGTGTCAGCTATGTTTCCTCCCACAACTTCTGAATCAAATTCTCCTCAAATGCAAGTGATGTTGTTCTTTATTGGACTTTACATGGTGGCCTTTGGACAAGGAGGGCACAAACCTTGTGTTCAAGCTTTTGGAGCTGATCAGTTTGATGAGCACCATCCAGAAGAATGCAAAGCCAGAAGTTCATTCTTTACTTGGTGGTATTGCACTATGTGTGGAGGCATCTTGGCCGCTCTTTTAACCTTGAACTACATACAGGATAACTTCAGTTGGGTCCTAGGATTTGGAATCCCTTGTCTTGTAATGATCATGGCCTTGATTGTTTTCTTGCTTGGAACTAAGACTTACAGGTTTCACATTGAAGAGCATCATGACAAGAGTCCCTTTATGAGAATTGGTGGTGTTTTTGCTGCAGCCTTAAGAAATCGGCGTAAAACTCTGTCCGATATTGTGATTGATGAGGAATCTCTTGCTCACATAGCTCACCAGTGTTCTAAACAATTTATGTAAGAAAAATTAGCTGATTTCTGCTTGTTCTTTTAACCTGTTGAATCTTGGTATTACAGCAGCAACAACGTTGGAACCTGTTTGAACTAATGTTTAAATCAGTTTGAGAATTTAACTGGACTCTGATTGCAATGTTGGAATCATTTCCCACTTGATTCTGTTTGAGAAGAAGCATCTTCTTTACAGTAGTAAAATGACACTTGTCACATCAGACATAGCTATCAAGGAGAAAACCTGCGAAAACCTACCTACATGTTCCGAAAACTAAGTAATCTTGGTAGCGTTTTTAATGGAAATAATGTTGATCATAGTCCAGTACTTGGTAATGCTTCCTTTGCCAGAGTGTTACAAAATTCTCCAATGGAGATTCGTAAAATTGATATTATAAAGACTTGTTTGACTATATTAGCATTTACTTATTTCTTTATTTATTCTTTGCTCTTTACCATGACAGATTCCTTCACAAAGCATTGCTTGGACCAGTTGAGGAAGTTTGTAGCCTCAATGATGTAGAAGATGCAAAGGCCATGCTTAGACTTATCCCAATCTGGTCAACAAGTTTATTCTTCGGCATTGTCTTTGCTCAAATTCCCACCTTCTTCACCAAGCAAGGGGCTACTATGAACAGAACCATATTTGCAGGCTTTGATATACCTGCAGCTTCTCTCCAGTCTCTTGTCTACATCGGCATTATTATTTTCAGTCCAGTTTATGACCGTGTATTTGTGCCACTCGCGAAATCCATCACTAAAACACCCTCAGGCATCACAATGCTGCAAAGAATAGGAACTGGAATATTTATCTCCATAATTACAGTAGTGGTTGCCGCTCTTGTTGAGGCAAAGAGACTGAAAACAGCACAAGAGTATGGTCTAGTTGATGAACCGAATGTGACTGTCCCAATGAGCGTGTCGTGGTTGATTCCTCAGTACTTTTTGTTTGGAATTGCCGAGGTTTTCACCATGGTTGGTCTTCAAGAATTCTTCTATGACCAGGTCCCAAATGAACTTAGAAGCTTGGGTCTTGCTCTCTACTCCCTTATCTTTGGTGTGGGAAGCTTCTTGAGCAGCTTTCTCATCTCTGTGATAGAGGAAGTTACGGGTAAAGATGGTAGCTGGTTTGCTAATAATCTCAACCAGGCACATCTTGATTACTTTTACTGCTTACTTGCTGGGCTTAGTTTAGTGGGATTATCTTTATTCATTCACTTTGCAAAATCTTACATATATAATCAGAAAGCAAGGATCCAATGATAAAGATAATCTGTATCTTTATATTTGTCATTTTGGGATATAGATTGTCAAAAGTAATGTCAAGGTATGTATGTACACTGTTGTATATAACTGAAGCTTCAAGAATGGATTAATTGTAATTGTAATGGGTATAGCAGTTTTGTCTTATGGGCATTACAGTTGATAAACTAAGCATGAAATTTTGTGTTTCAGTCTTGATGTGTGCAAATTAAAACTGGATGGACATGAGTTAAAAACTTAAAATTTAGGAAAAATGGTAATAAGGTTCTAAAGACCAAACATATTAACAAAAAAGTTCCACTAATTTTGTTTCTAACCAAATAGTTCCAAGTGACTTTTAGGATAATAAGTTAAGAAGAGAAATGACTTGCATACCCTATTCTTTCAGCAGATGCATGTCAGAGGAGAGAGAAATTCGAAATTCGCGCGGGTACTATTCACTTAACTATGGACATTTTAACAACTTATCAGGCCGTAATGACAACTTCGTAAGCATGTTTTGACAACTTGTAATACATGTTATGACAAGTCCATCTGAACATTTTAATAATTTATGAGGCTGTCATGACAATCATATGTGCACGTTTTGACAATTTCGTAAGTACGTTTTGACAACTTCGTTTTTACGCTTTGAAGAAGTTGTTAAAATATGATTACAAAGTTGTTAAAACTTGCACATGTGATTGTCATCAAGCCCCATAAGTTGTTAAAATTTCTAAGTGGGCTAATAATAACATGCATTACAAATTGTCAAAAGTAGGAAAACGAAGTTGTTAAAATGTATGCATGTGATTGTTATCACGGCCTCATA
>JBAGKO010045038.1:0-10046 GCA_037177275.1 Acacia concinna | reverse complement strand
AAATAATCATTAAGTACTCCATCCTTGAATGAAAAATGATTTGTTGTTGGTCTTCATCCATAATTAACTGTACTCAATCAAAAGAGAAGAACGCAGTGAAAAACGTCTCCAAATCATGACCTTTGAGCGGTTATACCATAAAACATATATTTACCGCATAGCTCATACATGTCAAAAGGACGAGAAAAAGGGCATAAAACAATTTGAAAATAGTGGGTATGTGATAGTTGTGAAGTTCAATGTTTGAGAAGATGAGTACTAAACTGCGTCTTTAATATTTGACATCTACAAGATCATTCACATAAATGATAGAAAAACACTAGGATATGATACTACACCTGATGAAATATGTAAATATTTCAAACATTCTGCAGAATAATAGAACGGGCTAATAATATGAAAAAAAAACGGAAACAATTCGTGCAAGAAGAATTGGAGCAGCTATCCACCAATCACAAATATCTACAGAAAAAGCAATCTGGGCCACAAGTCCACAACTAATAAAGCAAGTCCACCAATCATGAATATCTACAGTAACACCAAATGATGTCTGATTGATTCAGAATTTGTACCAAGTCATACACCTCATGCCATGGACTTTATTTCACAAAGCACATGGAACCGTAGAACTCTATGCTCTATCACATATTACGATTCCACAATTTAAGTTTGATGGGGTTAGCTTCAGAAATATATTATTCACAGGAGTAAAATCCAGACAGATTGGTTCTCGCAAATTTGGGGGTTTAGGTCCAGAAAATAATTCATTCCAATATCTGAAATCAATAATTGGCTAAGAAAGGAGAAGATGAAGAAATTTTACTGGCCTTGAGAGCGATAGAGGGAGAAGGGGGTGGGCGAGAGAGGAGGAAGACGACGAAGATGGCGCGCAACAAAAGCAATCGTGATTTGTGAGGCAATAGATTTGATGATATAGGTAGGGTTTATTTATGGGTAATATGGTAAATTAAAAAGTTATAATGGTTATATGGTCTTTTTCTCTGGATTACAGGATCCCTGCATCATGATTAATGAGTATTAGCTATGTAATCGTGATTACGTTAAATAATGTAATCAGGATTACATATGTAATCCTATTTACATTACAATAAGTACAACCAAACGCCGTAATCAGCCTGATTACATAGGATTATATGTAATCCTATCTCATGTAATCGAACCAAACGGGCTATAATATCATAAAAAAAAACCAGAATCAAACAGCAAGATAACAGATTCTGAGGTTTTGGAATTAAGAATATACAGTATTCATGAACAATAATGAAGCTAATTATAACTTGTGAGCTTGTGCTCTTGAGTAAATCTGTGAGAAGATTTGCAATTACGTATATTTGCGTTTGATGAAGGCGCTAAAGAATCTCAAACCCAAAGCCAGGGGTTAATTGACTTTAAAAAAAGTAAAGCTCTCAACTATATATGGTCACGACAAATTTAACATATTTCCAAATATGTAAAATTTTAGGTAAGTTGTATACTTGTATCTGTTAACGAGAATTATAAAAGCATTTTGATCGAAAAAAAAAGAATTATAAAAGCATTAGGTAAGTTGTATACTTGTCTGTTAAAACTTAAAAAGGTATGTTTATAGAAATAATTATGGAGAAAATATATCAATATACAATTAAATTTATCGTGTCAATTACTGCACGATATTATTGGTTTGCATGACTTTTAGTTTTCAACCTTCCTAATTTTGAGGGGACCAACCAAATTAAGTTAAACCAAAAGAATAATCATGTTTATATTAAATAATAATGGCCATTAACTCAAAAGTTTACGTGATCAAATTTAACATGTCATTTGGATAATTATGCTGTTTCCTTTTTGCCTTCGGATAAATGTGTTATTATAGCTATAATTGTCAAACTCACGAGTTGAAGCAAATTTATAATAGTAATGTAAAATTATATTATGGACTTCAATTATAAACTCATAAAAGTTTAATAATAGTGTATAATTAATTAATTACAATCTACAAATGACACTAATGGAATTTAATTTAATTTAATTGTATTTTAAATCTAAATAATTGAAATCAAATTCATCAACATTCATAATTCATTATACTCAATAAAATTATTTTCATAAAATTCAAATATAAAGCTATTGAGTATGATCAAATTTAAAAAAATTAATATAAATGTAAGAGTGGATTAACACGATTTTGTATGTTGGAAGCTTAAAAACAACATGCAATAAACTCAATGGGTGAACTTATAAATTGACTAAAGTGTGGCCTAACACAATTTTATAATGTAGAAATTGAAAAATGATGAGCTCGGGAAGTTTAATTGCGAGTTTGATTATAACCATATATAACTCTTAACAAGCTTGATATGAATTATACTTGCATTCGTAGAGGGCGGTCTGCTAGGGTTTCTAACCCTTCCCTCAATCGGAGGGTTTTCTCCATAGGAGAATGGATGCATCTGGCATCGTTCTTTCGCTGTCGGTCGGGCAGCATGATTGTGTAGTTAGTTTGGGTGTGTGTGTTAGGGATTTTTTGGTATAGAGAATGTCGATGAGAGAGTTTCATATTTGAGGAGGGTAGAGGAGTAGAGGATATTGGTGGAAGAAGTGACAGATCTTCGGCAAGAATTGGAGGCTGGATATGGAGATCCCGCCGATATCGCATCCTCAGATTATTTGACTGAATTCATTGGAGAATTTCCTTGGCTCTGTTATGATTTCCCTAGTGGAAAAATTGTGGATGATTTGAGATGCATTCTTCCTTGGTATATTCAAATTAATTTGACTAGAAACATTGGTTGTGATATGTGTATGTTCGATGGAGCTAAGACTGGTTGGTTTGGGTGTTCTATAGTATTGAGAATTGATGTAAAAAACATAACTAGAATGGATTGCTGGTTGGAAAAACTGTTGAATGATGTGGATTGTGTGGATAAATCTAAGGCATTAATTGCATGTATTTTGTGGCAACTCTAGAAATCACGTTGTTCATATATTTTTGAGGGGAAAGTATCTGATCCGATGGTGATTGTGCAAATAGCTACTGACCTAGTAGAAGCATACTGTCAGGCAAATGGGTGGAATAATCTGGAAATAAAGGGTTATGATAATGGTCAGAACGAAGGGGAGGGGATAGTAGAGTGGATACCTGAATGTTGTGAACTTAAGCTAAATTGTGATGGAGCCTTTGAAACTGGAAAGAAATCAGCTGGTATTGCGTTTGTGGGAAGAAGTAAAATGGGAGAAGCAACTTGTTTGGTTGGTGAGTCGGTGGAGGCAAAAACTCCATTCATGGCTGAAGCAATAGCTATGCTTAAGGGATTGAGATGGTGTGTTAATAAGGGTTTTGATGCTGTGATTGTAGAAGTGGACTGCTTTTGACTAGTGCAGACTGTTAAGAAAGAAATAATATGCCCAGAATGGGAGTGTATCAGCCTAGTAGAGGAAATTCAGAATCTTGGTAAAGCTCTAAGGGTGTTTATCCTTAAGTGGATCCCAAGAAGGTTTAACCAAGCTGTCAACTGGTGTGCTCGGATGGCGGTTACGGAGAAGTGCTCGAGAGAGTGGGTTTCGATACCCCCTTCTTCGCTAGTTAGGATCCTAGCTAAAGACTTTGATTTAGCTAGGAAGCTTTGATAGTTAGTTGTTATTTTTCAGTATTTGTTTACATTTCAATATCTGTAGGTAATTTTCTGTGGACGTTACTGTCATGTGTTTCTGTACTGATTTCTTAGGAAAGGTGATATAGAGTGTTGCTGTCATGTGTGTTAGGTAATTCCTCAATGTAAGGTGGTATAGTTGTTACTGTCATGCGTCGTCTGGTTTTTTTGCATGTAAGTTCTGTAATTGCTGTGATGCTGCAGTTTTAATGAAATAGAAGTTTTTGATGCCAAAAAAAAAAATATATATTAGTACTGTTAAAATGTACTTGCGATTTCCCATAACTTGCATATATGATTTCCCATAACAGTTCCATTTTTTGTCAGTCCCATAACAGTTCCTTATTCATTAGACTACTCTCAAAATGATAGATGAGATGGTAGGTTACGTGCTTGAAATAGATTATTAGTCATTGCCAATATCATCACATCATTATTAGACAACGAAAATAATAACATATATACTAATTCATTAAAAGCAACATCCAAATCAAGACAATACGTAATTGAGTATTGTTATCAAATACAAAGTGATTCTAAACTTTAAAATATGACCATATTTGACCTCCATTTTGAATTGCAAAGTATCATTTCCCAACTCTTCTTGCACCTTCACCTTAACTAACATGAGAATGTACAGAGCTGGTGGATGTTGCCTGGCTAGAGGAGGATCCATCATCCACCAAAACTTCTTCATTAGGATATAAAGAAGGTTTTGGAGGCATTTCAAGACTTGAAACATCATTTGCTTCTAGCATTTCTATTACTTTACTCATTGAAGGGCGATCTACAGGCTTTAACTGTATACACCATAGTGCCACTATAAACATTTTCCTTGCTAAATTCTTTTCCTCTTCTGTTAAATCTTCCATTTCTATATCTTTATCTTCATCAAATTGACCATAAATCCACAAGGGAAAATAAAGTTGGCTTGAATGTTCTGCATGTGGATTCAAATTCCTTCTTCGACTAGCCATTTCCATCAAAAGCATTCCAAAGCTATAAACATCAGCTTTATATGACACTCCTCCAATATTATTGTAAAACAATTCTGGAGCCATGTATCCTATTGTTCCTCTTGCTGCTGTCAAAGTGACAATGCTATCATCAGAAGAATATAATCTAGCTAGTCCAAAATCTGAAATCTTTGGCATGAAGTTATCATCAAGAAGAATGTTATAGGGCTTTATATCAAAATGTAATATTTGCATATCACATCCATGATGAAGATAAGCCATCCCACGAGCTACTCCTAGAGATATCTCATATATCTTTTGAAAACTCAAGGAGATGTTTCCTTGTGTAGAGAAGATATATTTATCCAATGATCCATTAGACATAAATTCATATACAAGAGCTCGCTTTGTTCCTTCCACACAGAATCCAACAAGGTTTACCACATTAAAATGGTGAATCCTCCCAATAGTTGCCACTTCATTGATAAATTCTTGGCCATTAGCTTTGGATTTACCCAACATTTTGATGGCAACATCATAGCCACTCCTTAACTTGCCTTTGTATACAGTGCCGAATCCTCCTTCACCTAACTTATCCTTGAAACCTTTGGTAATTGTTTTCAAATCCTTGTAGGAGTACCTTATTGGAATGAGGTTGTGAAGTCGAATGAAATCTTCGATGTTTTCGAACATTGACAGGTGCCTTCTACGGTATGTATAAATCAACAATATGGATAGTAATATGATGCCAACTGAAAATCTGACTATGATGTATTGCACAACACCTTTTCCAGTAATTATTCCCAACTTGATTGTAGCTTTTGTTAGAATAAAATCTGTGTCATCGTGGTGATCGTCTATACCCTTCCTTGCTATCTGGAATAGTCCTGGACATGTTTTTTTCCCAATAATATGAATAGTTGAATACATTGAGTACTCACTAATGATTTACTTACAGCAGGATTTTCCACTTAGTTAAAAGAAACCAATGTAAAAAAAATTAATATAATCAGTAACTTACATAAGATGCTTTGTAGGATGTCACACGTCTTCTATATATTAAGCTTATGGGGCAAATTTAGTTAAAAAGATAAGGGTAAGGGGTTTATGATTAAGGGGGATTTAGATTTAAAATGTCAATGTGTATATGAAACTAACCCAAAGTTTCAGAGGCTTTGTATTACATAGCTACACCCCCCGCCCCGGGGGCCGCCTAATGAATGTAGGCCGGTTCTTGTTATGTTGCTTCGTATTTTAGAGAGGTAAAAGATTTAAGAAGCTTATTAAAAGTAGTAAAATTATCATTTAAATTGTAAATATAAATATTTCATCATATACGAGTGAGGTTATTGATTTAAATTAGAAAATAAAAATTATAATATAAATATTATAAAAGAAGGAAAAAGTCTAAATAAAAATGATAAGGGTATATTTGTTAACTTTTAATTAGCTCACCCTCCCATCCTAAACCCAGACAGAATTATTAAAATACATTATACTCCCTCCAGTCCTAAATATAATATACAATTAATTTTTTTTTAAAGAATCTTAAGAAAGCTAATTACATTACTTTAAAGTATTAAAATTTATCGTTTTTCTTCAAATTATTTTGTTTGACTTATAAACTTATATATAATATAATAAAACACAACATATGATATGATTGAGTAATTTATTTTGCTCTTTTAACTTCTCTAAAAAAAAGTCAAATAAATCTTATCATTAGGATCAGAGGGAGTATCATCTTTCCTCCGATCAAACAAAGCCCATAACCACCTTCCCCCTCCTCCCCTTCATTGAACCAATCACATTGGAGGAACCTGAAGACATTTGGATGCATACGTGGAGCAAGTTACTTCCTAAAGCTCAAAAACTTGTGAGTCATAAGTTTGTTTTTTTTTGTTTTTTTTACTTTGATCAAGAGCATAGAGTTGGTTATACTTGTTCCTGTTTTGTACAATGAAAATTACTGTAATGAACTTGTATTGGCTTTGCACAATAAGCTTGTGTAATTTGATTGTGACAATAAGCATATTGTTTGAATAGAAGTAACTTGCAATTTCATTGGAATTACATTGTGGCTATATCTGGTTGCTGTTTGTAATTAGTTGGTCTGATTAGTCATGGTAATAGCAAACAGGGAGGTTGAAGAACAATTAATTGTATATATGAAAAGAAAATAAAATTTATGTACCGATTATTGACATAATCAAGTATAAAAAAGCTAGATCATTTATAATGGGACAACTTGCCATGCTTATGTTGACAATAAATTTTGTATAAATTAGATCATCATATCTGTATTATTGCCCAAATAAAAATTATAAGCACCAAATTCCAAATTCAAAACACCAGAAAGTAGCGGTGAACATTGGTGAAAATCAAATAGACTTAATTTTAAACACCAAACCTAAACCAATTAACCAAAATATTTTGGTTTTGTTTCAATTCTAATTTGCTCATCCCCTGTCTGAAAGTTCATAGATCAAATTAAAATGGGGAAACAAAACTTAGTCCTCATAATTTCACTCCATTTGCATTTTGTTCCCTATATTTTGATTGATATTAATTCAATCCCTATAATTTTAAAATTTTAAATAAATGGATCTCATTCTTTGAATGCGTCAAATAAATACTTTTTAAAAAATTGAATAACTTTATTCTCAGGACCTCAAGGTCGTTGAAGTTTGAGAAGCAATAGTTTATGGAGGAATATATACTTTTGGTGAAATTTTATTTGACGTCTATGCATTATATTCAAATTATTAGGTCAATTTATTTAATGTTTTGAAATCATATATGGACCAGGTTAATATCCATTTTTAAAAAATAATCTAATTGTAAATTGGGTGAAACGTTAGTATCAAAAGAGAAATTTTCCTGCTAAAATTATTTTGATATTGTCGTGAATTTGTAATAAAAGAATGAAAAAGTGTTTGAATTTACTTGTAAAATATGATATTCCTATTTTCAATTCCATAACTTTCTATATGAAAAATCATTTTGATTTCACGTATCTAAATAAAGTAAAACACAGATATTGCATACACTATAAGTAAAAAATAAGTAAAATAAATGTATTCAGAAACGTAAATTAAAATTGATTAATTAATTAAGAAAATCAAATAGGACTAAAAAAACAAAAGTAACGTAGATGGGGATAGAACCTTACCTTTTTCAATCCCATAAAGATAATCTGCAAGAAAATTTTAGGAAACTCAACCACGGCAATGACAGATTACACAATAAGTACGGATAAAAGAAAGACGAAATATCAAAGAAGGAAAAGTTATTTTAGAAGAATACTCCAATTTATATTTTATTTTAAGTTGTACATTACTTCCTTTAATATTTTATAAACAGGATATTTTATGAAAAGTGATAATGATAAATAATGAACTTCTTTTTTCTTTTTTTTCTTTTTACACACTACAAAAAAAATTACTTTTTTTTTTAATACCATAAGTGAAAAATATATTATATTAATTTTATTATATTATTTTTCATATTTTAATTTTCTAAAAAAATGTTTTAGGTATTATATTAATATATAAATTAATATATATATATCTGTGTGTGTATAATATTAATATATATGTATATATATGTGTGTGTGTATAATATTAGCATTAATCAAATTATTAAAATAAATATGTTAGTAAATGTCTATATATTATAAATTATATATGTGTGTGTGTGTCAAAGGATGACAATTCAACTTAGTTCACATGGTTAAGTGTTTCACTCCTTGACTAGAAGGTCTTGGGTTCAAACCTTGGTGAGACAATTGTTGGAATATTTACGTATGACGTGGCACAATGTGGAATAGAATGTGATGTGGCGGGTGACGTGAACCGTGGCATGTGAACAAGATAGGTGAGAGGGTGAGGCTAATGTAGAAATTATTTTTTATTTAATTTTTTTTTAAAATGTACTTTTGGTGTCTACATAGAAGTCGCCACTGAAAGTTTGATTTTCGGTGGTGACTCTAAAATGTCGCCACTGAAATTACTTACTTTCAGTGGCGACTTATTTTATTGCCACCAATGAATATCAGTCATAGTCGTATCAGCAACGACTTGGTGGCGACAAAATGTAGTTTTCAGTGGCGACTTTTGTCGTCACTGAAACTCAAATTAAGTCGCCACTGAAACTCCAATTTTTTATAATGATCATAACTTTTGAACTTCGATTGGAATTTGAAATCCAGTGCTCATAGTACATACCCACGATGTCGACGATCTAGTGATCTACAATGATATATACATGTGCCCACAGGTAATTAGTTATAAGCATTCATTATATATGCAAGTTAAAAACATTATATATATATATATATTTATATTATAATAATGTATTTACCTCTTATAATAAACCAAGACGAAAATTCATCAACGTTATGCATTGAACTTTGATTGGAAAATGTGCTTGGCAGCAGGGTCAAACCATTTCAATTTGTCCCACCAATTTTGTTGTCCTTTGATATGCGTCAACTTAAGTTTAGCAGAATTTGAATCAAATGGTAGCCTTCTCAGATTTGGACAATAATACATTATAATGGATTTGAGGAAAGGAAAAGGTAAGGGAGCACTGTGAATTCTCTTAAGTTGTGGTAAGGACAGAAAATGCAGATCCACAAGAGAAGAGAATGCAAAAAAAGAATCCACATTCTCATCCTTTATTGCTTCTGTCTCTTCTTCTTTTATCATTTCTTCCATTATAGAACACCCATGAATCTCAAGTTGTTGAAGGAGTGGAGCATACTTGAGCGTTGTCACGTGAGTTACTGAACAGTTCAAAATTGTCAATTTTCGGACCTTGGCTACACAACATGTTTCAAGCAGAAAAGGACAATGAGGGCAATTCATCAATGATAGATTAATTGGCTGTAACATGTTTCAAAAAAACTAGTGCTGTGACATTTGTATGGTCTACAAGATTTGTTGATTCCCCATCATTTATGATTGAAATCGTCTTCACAAGTTCCATATTATCATGATCTTGTCCTCGTAATAACTACAATGCCATGTCTCGAGTCATATCATGCGTTTAAACTGTACGAGATATGAAAATATCATCTTCAATGCTTTCTAACAAGCATGAAAGCTTCAACTTTTCAATAACAGCCTCAACACGACTACACATGTCTTGAATGCTCATTATCACATCTTCACAAAGAAATTTTCCCCACATCTATTTTTCGATGAGATTAGAAACTAGAATCTCATAGTCCTCTAGGTATGAAGCACGATACAAGAAATAATATTTTTGTACCTGATCTAACTTTTCATAGCTAAATTTAAGGATAGAGAATACTTTTTTCTCCAAATCTTGTGCAGTCCATGAATAACTGATTGCTAAGTTCTTGATTGAGTCTTCCCATACCTCTACACTCCTCACTCCAGCCATTGCACTTCCTACTACAATCAATGCAAGGGGT
>JBAGKO010045007.1:0-10047 GCA_037177275.1 Acacia concinna | reverse complement strand
TTTACATGGAGTTGTCAATGGCTTTACATTGAGTTGTCAATGGAAACACACGTACTCCCTCCGGTCCATAATATAAGACACTTCTAGAAGAATGGTTTGGTCCACAATATAGGACACTTATTATTTCCCGTGAATTAATTGAAGTTCCTTATATTCTGGACTGAAGGTAGTATTTCTAATGGCATTTACAAAAAAAATAAAAAGAGAGAATGAGGTGCACTTTTCATTGACAACTCCATGTAAGGCCATTAACAACTCTATGTAAGGGCATTGACAACTTTATGTAAGCACTGTGACAACTTGAGAGAGAAAGAGAGTCTGATGCGTGACAACTTTATGTAAGGCTATTGATAACTCCATGTAAGGGCATTGACAACTTTATGTAAGGCTTGTAACAACTTCACACAGAGAGAGAGAGAGAAAGAGAGGAGAGAGAGAGAGAGTTTGACGCGCATTAGTCGCGTCAGACGTCAGTCGTTAGAGGGGAGAGAGAAATATTAAAAAAGTTAAGGAAATTAATTGCAAAAAAGTCCCGTGGGTTGGGAAATACAAGAATTCACAGGACTGTATTGTTGTATATTTCGTTGGTTGGGACTGAAATGCAACTTTCCCAAGTTTTTTTGGGCTTAATTCCACCATGGAAGTTTTAAAAGTGGGCAAATTTACCCTTATTGTTAGTTGACCAAATATGTTGAGCTGACATGTCATCTACTTTATTTTTGTTAAAGTGACAATTTGTCTTTAAAGTTTTAAATTCGTTAATTTTGACCGTTAGTTGACTAAATATGTTAAACTAGCAGTTCACATGTCATCTAGTTTATTTTTGCTAAGGTGAAAATTTATCTTAGATTTAAAATTCATTTTTTACAAAAATTTTATTTAAAATTTCTGGAATAAATATGAATTGCATCACCTTTAATAAAGTTTTTAATAAGGAAATGTTATCATATTCAAATGTAATTGGGAGAATAATGCAATTTTAACTTGTTCCAAATCTGATATATTAGTGCCTCACTATAGAGAATTGATGAGAATAAATATCCTTTCCTGTACGTTAATTAGAATCATAAAATGAGAAGAATAAAGCAAACTAATTCATATATATGTAATGTGGAGAATAATGCAATTTTCATTTGTAGAAGACAAAGTGATATATAAAGGAAGAGCATAGGCTTACCATGATCATAAGGATTTGTAAAAGTGACATCTTCCATCTTAGAAAGTTGTTTGATTACATACATCCCGCTCTCTTCTATACCCCTCCTTTCACCATTTATTAATGACCATACGCAAATCTGTGCATGATACCACTGATGTGTTTGACCAAGTTGTTTTCTCTCAAACTCACGTATAACATGGAGCTTCTCTTTTAGATTGTACAAAACTAAATGATCTTCATCAAAAGTTGGTGAAGCCGTACCAAGTCTTATTAATTCAGAATGACATACTGGTTCATTACTGATGGACAACTGCGCATGATAGTAAGTTGGATGACAATAAGCATCCCTTGGTTTAAAATGAAGACATAGGCACAGATGTGGGAAGGAGTTTCGAAACCAAAAGGAAATAGAAGCTCCTTCGCTTATGTGATCAAACCACTTTGGTATGCTTCTACTTGCCACACAAAAATAATACTCCCATAATTCCTTTGAATCATAATTGTATCTACCAGGAGCTCCATGTAATTCCTGAGAATTCAAACAAGTGTTGACCAACATACACTAACTCAATTGATATATATATATATATATATATAAATGTAGTAAATATCATAAGGACACTAAAAACCAAAGAGAGAAATTGATGATTACCTCACTCAATATTAAGCTTTTCGACTCTAAACTCAATGACACGCAGTTTATAGCTTCTAACCGTGTTATGCATGGTGGAATCCCTCCAACTTCTCTCAGATGCTTGCACCCATTTAACAAAAGTAACCCCAAAAAAGGACATTCTTTTATCCATGCCGGCAAAATTGTGAAATCATTACCCGATAAGTTCAACTTCACCACATTCATAAATCGCCTGAGATTATTTCTAATGACATCATCTGATATGTTACATCTTGGGAGCTCAAGCCAAACTTTGTTGGGACAGTGCTTGGACAAAATTGCTCGATCTTGGGCTTCCTTCGAATTACATAATATAATTGCCTTCACACGACTATGAACTGAGATATCTTCTATTTTTGGTAATAGAAAAATGCTCTCTGGAATCTCAATGTCTGGCTCATTGCCATCAATCAAAAACCACCTAAGTTCAGAAAGATTACAAACTGACCAAGGCAATTTTTCTATTCCTGTTTTAACTAAAGATAGATCTCTTATTTGTACCTTTCCAAGTATTTCTGGAAAGTACTTCAGACTTGAGCAGTATCCAAGACCGAGTTGTCTAAGAGAGGGTAACCTGATGGCACGTGGAAAGGTTTTAAGCTGGACACAACCTTGTACATCCAAATTCTCAAGTTTGGGTAAATAGCCAATTGAGTCATGAATTCCAAATAAATTCTTGCAATCCCAAAGACTTAATTCCTTCAAATTTCTAAGGTTTGATAGATCAGGTATCTCTTTAACATATTGACAGCCTTCAAGATTCAAAATGCCCAAATTGTTCGAAGTCTGCAATAAACAAATCCATCTAACAAGTTAAATTGAGAAAACAAATTAAAGAAATGATCAAGTACAAGATAGCTAACTAGAAATGCTTATAAGATAGGGATCTTGCCTTAATTATTGTTTCCAACGAACTCAAACAACTATACCCAACATCGAGCACAACAAGCTTCTTTGCACAAAAATTATGAGGCAAACATGACGAAGGATACCCTCTCCACTTCAGCACTTTCAAACTTTTATCAGGAAGATATTTAGGATCTTCTGAAAATTTCATGTTCACAAAAGTGAGCATTTTTAACTCTTTCATACTCTTAAAACCTTCTCCATCCCAGTTTACTTCTACGCATTCCCCCATATTGTAATCTTGAACTATCATCCTGACTTTATTTGTGCCCTTGCGAATAATAAATGAAATTCGTCAATAAAATATTAGAAATTTGAAGCATCTATAATAATAGATAGAAAACTTCTTTCTAAAAGTTTGAAATAGTGACGTGGTCTGGCATATACAACCCGCAACCCAATAAATGGACCGAAAATAACTTCAACTCAGCCTTAACATATATATGCATATAAACCTCTTAACAATCGAATCTTAAATTCAATCTGTGAGTTAATGACTTTGATTCTTTCAAATATCTTAAATTATCTCCAAAGGATTTAATTAATTGTGGTTAATCAGAATATTGATTTTAATGCGGTACTTAAAGAATTTGCCAAGAGAAATGTGAGTTGATTAAATGAAAGATAAATTAATTGTGTCTACTTCTCAACTCTTATTATTTGGAACATCTATGCTTAATTGCTTACACATACTATCTCAACTCGTTTACTTAGTTATACGTAGAGTTTATTCATTTACTAAATATTTAGGAGGTTTTTTTATGGGAAAATTTCAGAAAAAGACATTTAAAATGGGGAAAAGACAAATCAGAACAACAAAATCTAAATTCCTAAATTAGTCCATTTGTACCTTCTTTTTCTGCAATTACGAAAGTGCCAATGAATTTTTAACAACACGAGTATCTTAATTCACAACAAGTGTATCTCAATTAACACCAAAAGCATTTGGTACTACATATTTTCGCTGTAAATTGTTTATGCTGGTGTTGTTAATTGAGATATGCTTATTGTGAATTAAGAAACTTGTGTTGTTAAAAATTCAGTGGCATTTTTATAATTATTGAAAAAGAAGGTACAAATGAAATGATTTGAGATTTTTGATTTCGTTGTTCTGATTTGTCTTTTCCATATTTCAAATGTCTTTTTCTGAAATTTTCCCTTCTTTGAATGGGATTTCAACCTTAGCATAAATATAAATGTATTTTTAATTAATTATTTATAAATAATATTAATCTAGGTTTTTATATAATGAATTTAAACATTCATTATTTGTATAAAATTTAATGTGACAGCCTTTTTCATATTATATCAGGACAAATATAATTAAATATAATTGAAAATATAAAGGGAGAAAGACAAATAAATACCCTGCAAACATGAAAAACCCAGAAAAGTGATTCGAATTTCGAAAAAGATAAATGAGGGGCGATGACAAAAACTCAACAGAGAATGATTAAAACTGAATAGATAATGACTAAAACTAAAAAGAGAATAACTAAAACTCAACAAAGAATGACTAAAACATGACTAATTTTTTACCCATCATTTGTCCTTTCCGAAATTCGAGTCACTTTTCTGGATTTCTCATGTTTGCAGGGTATTTATCTGTCTTTCTCCAAATATAAACTACCTCCATCTATTACGTAATTAAAAGTTAAAATAGATATGCTTTTGAAAAACAAAAGTTGAATTTTTCCTGACGATTAATTTACTAATTTTATATTTACTTTTGAATGATGTGGAATCTCTTAGAGAATTTAGAAACTTTTTTATTATACAAAATGCTTCATTTTTAAGAAAATGATAATAACCACAAAATTTATACACTTAAAATAATATACATATATAGAGAGATATATATATATAGAGAGAGAGAGAGAGAGAGAGATTTGAATGGGCAAAAATTTCATTTCCTATATCTATAAAATCAGTTTTAAAAATCCAACCATGCATGCTCCATTAAAAAGTTATTTTAACCTTCTCAAAAACAAATTCAACCATGGGATTCAACAAAAGGACATAACACTACGCATATAAAAGACAAACGAGTTGGCCAAAAACAAAATCTCAATTAGTGTTACTTACCATATTGCCTTCCAAAACATCAACAATATCTTGAGATGACCATAATCGACTTCGTTCTCCAGGGTTGTGTGGTGATTCTTCACGAACAATTTCTCTACCCATGTCTCGTATCAAATCATGTATTTGAATACAATCACTATTTCCTATCTTTATGAGGCATTTATTTACCAACACTCCAATAAAATAACTTAGATTTTTATAGTCATGAACTGCTTCAACCATATATTTGACATATTCCAATTCATACCCATTGAAGGAACAAGCAATATCAAGGAATATTTCTTTTTCAACTTCTTCTAGGCCCTCGTAGCTCACCCTCAATACTTGTTGTATGTCTTTACTGGGAATTAATTTATATGCATCTATCATAGATTCCCAATCATCAATGGTCCTTCCATGCAAGTTGGATCCTATTACTTCAAGGGCTAATGGAAGGCCTTGTGCATAAGTTAAAGCACGATTCAACACATCCATGTAACTTGGATCTACTTGGTGATTTCTAAAAGCATTCCATCTTAACAATTCAAGAGATTCTTCATCATTGAAAGCCTCCATGTTGTATATACTCTCAGCCCCATGCCTTACAAGCAAATGTTTGTCCCTTGTGGTTATAATGATCCTACTCCCACCACTAAACCAATTGCAATCACCAGCTAATTTTTTCAATTGCTCACGATTGTCAATATCATCAAGAATCAAAAGAATTTTCTTTTGTTTGAGTCTCCTTTTCATTACTTCAACTCCTCTGTGAGCATTTTGTATTTTGATGCCTACTCCTAAGATGTCCAAGAGCATTTTCTCTTGCATTTGTGCTAGGCCAAGTTTCATTGAATTTTCTCTGACATCATGGAGAAAGCACAAAGCATCAAAATTATCAGCAATTGAATTGTATAGAGAACGTGCTACTGTTGTTTTGCCCAGTCCCCCCATTCCACAAATTCCTATCATGATGACCTTGTCATCTGATCCAATATGTAATAGAGAGGTTATTTCTTCCACTCGAGGCTCTAACCCAATAGGATATTCACAAACATGTAAAGGAGCCCTAACAATTTTACTAGAGATTTCTTTCACAATCCTTCCAATGAATTGATATTCATAATCTTGCCTGACAAGTTGCAAAAACATTATGTCAATTCTAATTAAATTCACTCTGACAAAGAAATTTAAGTTTATTTACTTATAAACTAAGTTGAAGCTAGGATAGGAGAAAAATCATATTAAAAACACAAGATGAAAGTTGTGAATTACCTTGGATTGAAATGGTCACCAGAATTATTTGCCACTTCATGCAATGCATACTTCCAACCTTGTATCGTCTCCTCATTAGCCCGTTGGTTTTCTCTATGCTTAGATAATGCTTGTCCATAATTATTTATTTGATGTTGCACTTCTGAAGGCTCCACGTCATAAAATATGGGCCAAACCAACCGACCCTTTCTCTTCACACAATAAAGAATCTTGACTAGTTCGTCGAGACAAACTGTGGAAGAAGCATAGTTCTTCGAAAATACGGTAATGGCCATTCTAGAATTTTCAATTGCATGGAGAAGTGTTGGTGTAATTTCATCCCCTTTTCTTAGTTCCCTATCATCAAACAAGGTGCGAACTCCCGCCTTGTCTAAAGCATTGTATAGACTTCCTATCATCAAAGAAGTATCTTCGCCCTTAAAATTGATAAAGACATCATAGGTCCATTGGTTACTGATGGAAGAGGAGTCCAGGGCTAAACCTGTCATGATGACTTCTGGTAAAAATGAAGGAACTCATGTTAATTTAACTTATAAAAAAATTATGAAATTTAATGATATATATGGAAGTAATGTTACGAATGAGTTTATTACTCACCAACAACTGAAATTGTCAAAGATGAAGCGGTTGTGGAGCACACACAATAAAGCAATGTGAACTAACCAAAAAAAAAGATGAAGGCTTCAATTGGCTTTCTTAAACTCAAGTCAAAAGGTAAAAATAAGCGTTGAATTTTGACTTGAGTTTAAGAAACTAAACTAAGGTTTCATTAAATTCTACAACCCATAAACAAACTAAGGTTTCATTTGTTTCTGTTTAGACAAAGATTTACATATTGCTGGACATAACTTATGAAAAATACGTACCTTTGTTAATGTGACCATGCTCCGTTAGCGATGACGTTGGTATTGAAGCAGTATTCCATTCAAGGACCATCGAGGATGCTTCTAAACAAATGCTACCAAGTGAGCCACTTATAGTATTCAAATCAAGCAGTTAATATTGTTTAATATTACACACACCCAAGTAAATAGAGCTTTGAAGCTGCACCCTAAAATATGTAAATGTCTCTGTTGTTGTAAATTGAAATATTCTTACTGTAAAAATCCAGGGACATTTACATAATTTTATAAAATTTCAAGATTCCAAAAATTCTAAATTCCTACCAAAGAATGATATGAGATTTTCAGATTTCATAACATTGGATTATCTTTTTATCATTTTCATAGTATTTTTTTAGGATTTTCTCAAAATATTACTTGTGGGTATTGGTCGTATTGACTTTTTTTGAGATATATATATATATATATATATAACGCAATTAAATATGAATTATATGAAATAATGTTTATAACAAGGAAGTGTTAGCATATTCTTCAATGACAAGAAAAATATTAAATCAGATTCAATAACAAAAGATAAGAGAGAGGAAAGCTAGGAGATCCATCATTAACACCATTATTAGTGCAAACTTCATCATTCTCATTGATATTACAGACAATAATTTGAAATTCTGGGGGAAATGAATCCAGAAAGGTTCTAGGAAGCATCACCCAAAGTTCAAGCAACTGCTAAGCATAATGCTAATGAAATCTCTGAACATTACGCCAAAATTATTATCAAATTAGATCATGAAATCAATTTACCAGTATTTGAATAGGTTAACTCTTCCTAACATCTCCTAAATCCCTAATCAATAAATTAGGCATTCACAGCTATTTAGTTCCCTAAGTAAACATGTGAAAATCATAAGCCAAATCTGGACAAAACAATAAAGTAATATGAGATAGAGAGGAAGCTGGGAGATCATTACCATCATCATCAGTGAATTTTGAATTTGCATCGACATAATCATCATCCTCACTGTCACCTGGGATTTCAAAGTATCTATGTTACAAATGGTTGAGGAAATGACGACAAACTATTCAATATGTAATTTGGAGAATAATGCAGTTTTGTAAAACACAAAGTAGTGATGGAGGAGGAGCGTTACCTTGATCACCTTCATAAGGATTGTGAAATCTGATATCTTTCATCTCATAAAGTTGGTTGATTACAATTCCCATCTCTACTATAACTAGGCCATCACGCGTACTTGCATATGCATCAATCTCTACATAATTCCACTCTTTTTTTTTACAATGTCTTTCCATCTCAAAATCAGGTATATAGTCCTCTTTTAGATTCTCCACATATAAATTAAGCAACTCAATTTCTGTGATACGCCACTCCAAATCACGGTAATATACTCGTACATTATTTATGTACACTGAAGCAGACGTAGGAGCATAAGAACACCTTGATCCAAGAACAACATCTATTGGTTTAAAAAGAATAAAAAACCATAGAGATGGAAAGGAGTTACGAAACCAAAAAGAAATAGATGCTCCTTTACTTCTGCGATCAAGCCAATGAGGGAGGCTTGAAGTGGGCACCCTGTGTAATGAGCTTTTTAACTCAGTATATATGTTATCATGATAGGACTCCAAGCATATTAAGCCACGCCTGATTTTAACTGACTTCTTTCTTCGACCAGCTTCTGTGAAATAGTGATAAAAGTTATTTTGCGTAGAATTTTGATAAATCAATTGTTGACCAAAAAAATTAAGAATGTTTGGAGGATTGTTTTCAGCATAACTTTTTTCATGTACAAATTAATAAAAGGACATAAGTTAATAAAATAACTTCATGAAGAGCAAATTTTGATTTATATTTTTGTTTGAAATAATAAATAAATAAATAAAAGATTAACATATATAAATATATACAAAGTATACGATTACATATATTTATATAAAAATGAAAATTCCTTCTCAAGGTTTTATAATAATTTTCATGTAGGGGAAAATTTATACGGAAAATCCCTAGCAATGAGTTTTCAATATTCAAAAGCAGAAAAAATTGGCTAGCGTAAAACCTTAGTTGTCACACCAAACCATAGTTTTCAACAATATAGTGCTTCTCTAATTCATTTTTTTCAACTGTTTGGCATCTCATTCTCAGAATTATGCTTTTGAAGCCAAAGTGCTATTCCCTCATGTCCTAATTATAAGGGTCCGTTAACTTTTTTTTGTGAATCCTAAGAAAGCTAATTATATTACTTTAAAACATTAAAATTTGTCGTTTTTCTTTAAATTATATTGTTTGACTTGTGAACTAATATATAATGTAATGAAACACAATATATGATATGATTAAGTAATGTAACTTACTTTCTTAAAATTTCATTAGAATTCTCCAAAAAAGTCAACGGACCTTTATGATTAGGACCAAAAAGAGTATTTCATATCTACACGACCACACACTCATTTAATTAGTGATGTTCTTTTTGTCCTCGAGAAAATTGTGAATTAATACTCCTCTAATATTTAATATAAAACATAATTGACTTTTTTTGTTGAGAGATTAAAAGAGCTAAATAAGTTAGTTAATCAAAGCGTAAGTCATATATCACTTTATAATGCATTAGTTTATAAGTTAGACAAATTGATTTAATATAAAAAAATAACTATCAATACTTTAAAATACTTCATTTAGATTCTTCAATATCTTAAAAAAAATTAAGCATATCTTATATTAAGGAGCAAATACCTGTCAAGGTTCACATCAAGTATAAACCTACTTACCATAGGGCTTCAACCGCAGAGCGTCTCCATGCCAATTTGTTAAACCAAAGAACCTGATCTCTTCAAGTTCCGGCAATCGAAAAATGGTATTTGGGATCATAAAGCCTGACTTTTGTGCAATATATATCATCCTAAGCTCAAAAAGATTGCAAATTGACCAAGGTAATTCTTCTATTCCAGTATTCGATAAAGATAGCTTTTTTACTTTCACTTTCTCAAGTATCTCTGGAAAGTACTTCAGACCTGTGCAGCCGTCAAGGTTGAGCTGTCCAAGAGAGGGTAACTTGAAGTGACGTGGGAAGTTCTTAAGCCGGACACAACTTGATACGTCTAAGACCTCAAGTTTT
>JBAGKO010044977.1:0-10049 GCA_037177275.1 Acacia concinna | reverse complement strand
AGGAATTCCAAATAATAGCTCCCTGAGAGAAGAACGATAGGTTGCTTACTATACTACATTTAGGTGCAATCTTTTGACGGTCGAAATAGGTGACAGTTTCAGTCTGATAAAAGATCCTCATTGAATCACATGATATCATCATCAAAATTGTTGTCGATAACTTTATCTTTTTCGGTTCTATTTTTCCTGTGACATAATTCATTGAGATCTCTTTATTGCATTTAGATACCTAAACCTCTTTTGAGGTTTTGCAATCAATTATGTTTTGGCCTCTTTTAGAGCACCTGCCTCCTTAATACGATCATCTTGATTATTTGCTACTTTATCTTGTCTTTTGGAACCGATTATTCTCTTATGTTTCAGACATGCCTCATTTTCATTTATACTGACTTGAGCAATTTTAGCTGGAATATAAAACTTAATAATCCTCATTTAGGTTAGGAACTTCATCTGGCATATATTATGCAATATTCCACTAATACAAAATATGATGAACTTCTAGTTCATACTACTATATATATTTGAGGATCTATACTTGATAGTAATAATCTACTCTTTTCCAACTATTTAATTTTTCTCCATAATTTAAAAAAAACTTGGTCAAATAACGTTTGAAAAGTTATGCAGTATAAGACTCATAAATCCATTTGTTTCCATTAGAAACATCCTTTTGTTTCATTTAGAAACAAACAACAACAAGAAGGTTATTACCCAACAATTTTATCCCAACTTTCTTTAAATATTCATCTATATGCATTGTGGTGGATTCATATATATAAGCATTGCAATTCAAACGTTTAATATGTAAAATATATGGCTCTTGAACAAAAGCCAATTTTACTATGAGAATTTTGTTGGCTTGTATAAGTGTTGTAATATGTAAGATCAAATATGCCAACATTGAAATAGAAACTTTGTTCTCATAAGTATTGATGGAGGCTTTAATAAATGACTTTTGGATCATATAATTTGGAAATTGCGCGCTTAACATAATAATTTATTCAAACATTCTTGGAAACTTCAAGTTGCAAAATAATAGTAATATCACATGTAACCATCTTATAGATGAATCTAACTAACATATGTGACACTTATATGGTGTACATGCTATTTGAATGGGCCCAAATATGAGTTTAATATATTTCCAGAAATGTAGAAATTCATTGCAAATCATAACTCCTAGTTTGAGAACAAGCAGCACATACCAATTATTATTACATCAAATAATATATTGGCTATTCATAAAAAATCTTCTAGTTCTTTAATGGATATCAATAGTCTATATCATATATATGACTTGGATGATCAAACAAGTCATGCCAACAATGAATTTGTTTGAATCACTAAACTTTTGGTTTAGTGTAACATGTTTTTTAACCAACAACAAACTTTTCAATTTTCATAAGGCATTGATTCAAAATCTTAATATGACGATGACATCCAAATAAATAGGCTTTGTGAAGAAGTATATGGGTATAAATTCTTAATATTAACTCAATTGTATTCTAAATATCTCCCCCTCAAGTGTGAGTAGAAGCTCAAATATTTCATACCTCATACAATTATGGATTTTAATCCAATTGGACTACCACTTTCTCACACTTTAAAGAATCAAAGCTTTGAAGTACATATGTAGGTCACAAATTTTGCCTTTTCAATTATTCTTTCACCCAAAAAACTATATTAGTTCTTCAGGAACTATATCAATTTTGTGACTTTAAGTTCTTCAAGAACTAAGAAATATTATTGCAATTATATATATCATTTCTCACTAATAATAATATACTTCAATTAACCTCTTTTGATACATATTCAAAGTGTGAAATGTTTGGAACCTTCCAACACATAAAAACAAGATGACGAGATCAAAATAAATAAAAATCGTATGGCAATGATTTGTAACGTTTAGTAACAAAAGTTAATTTGAGAGGAATGTTAAGACAAATGCATTATAATACAAAATAATGAATAATTATGATATTCATAATCTTCTTCCAAATTTTCCCTACTATTTGATCATCCATAAATTTGACTTATATTATATATAGTTAATGAACATTATAAACATGGTTTTATCTAGCAAATCAAAATCAACATAACTTATTCATGATAAATTTTCTTATGAAATTAAATAAATTCTCATTCTTTCACATAAACTCTTACATGAATATATGATTTTTCTTTCACAGATGTCACATAAAACTAATTTTCTTCCAATATATATCATATCATGTAGCATGTCATGATTGATATATGTAACTTACACATATCATAGGAAGCTATTGGGGTGTAGAAGAAATAACAATATGTAAATTAAGAGAGAAAACAATGAATTACCAATACCAAAATAAAATAATAATTGAAGAGTATTCGAATATCATTCAATAAGAGTGAAACATTTAGGAACTAAGAAAAACTGCACATATTGTAACGCCCCAAAATTCCTACATAGAAGACCTAATGAATAATATGTCGAATAAATATTAAATTTTAGAAAAGTTTCCTTATGGATAAAAAGTTAAATAAGGAAAAAGTCCTTTATAATGTGATAAGGAAAAATATTGTGATATTATTTTATAAAAAGTTAAATAAGGAAAAAGTCCTTTATAATGTGATAAGGAAAAATATTGTGATATTATTTTAGTCTTTCAGTATTAGAGGAAAGGACTAAATTGCAAATTATAAAGTTATTGAGGGTAATTGCTCAAGATTCACCTTTTTCTACCATTCACATTTACTAATCTGGAAATACACTCTCTTCCTCCTCATTCATTCGGCAAAACACGGGAGAACAGAGAAAACCGAAATCCCTCTTCACAACTCATTTCCTTCGGTTCTTCAAATTGCGAGATAGAGATCAGAGAATCGAGAATGGCGATTGCTCAACGGAGAAGAGGAGTAATCGAAGAAGGAGGGAAAGAGGGGTCGAGTAAGCCGTGCAATCTCCAGTCCTCGCCATTTCCTCGGCCAGAAATGCGAACTCGAGACAGAGACAGAGCAATAGGTCCGAGACCTTCAAATCGCTCTCTCCCTCTCACCATTTCCTTCGGTTTTAACCCATGAAAGAGAGACAGAGAACAGAGCTGAGCTTCGCGAGCTTCGGGTGCAGAGGATGGATCGAAGGGTTCCACCGGAGGAGGGCAAATCACTGCACGCAACATTGGACTTCGATTAAAGTGAGTTCTTGATGTTTCCATTTTTCATTTCATATGCTTCTGTGTGGATTTGACCGAGAATGTTTTTATATAGAAAATTTCTAATTAGACCGAATGGGTCTGCTGAACCAAGAGTGTCTTGTATCAAATACTGGAGATGTTTGCTGAATCAAGATGTATATATGGGAATCTCTGTTTGAAACCAAATGTATATGTTTGAACCGATAATTTGCTGTTTGGAAACTAAATTGTGTCTGTCTGAACTGAGAATTGCTGCATTATATAATTCCGAAACTGAATATGTCTAGTTGGAACCGATAATGTCTGAATCGAATTTGTATTCCTGAAGTTGGGAAATCAGTTCGGATGTGTAATTATATATACATAGGCCGAATATCTGATTTAGTTGATTAGGATGATTATGGTGTGATTATTGTGGATTTGGAAGTTGAGCATGCATGTAGGAATCAAGAGGTGTATATATATATATGCATGTGCCAAGTTCTGTTTTGGAAAATGAAAATGCATAAATGGGTTTAGGTTCATTTTTATGGTGTGTATGAGTTTATCTAGGTTATGGAGAATAAATGTTGAAATAAAGAGTTAAGAATATATATAATAGATGTAACATAAAATGATGTGTTCGCTTTTCAGTGGGGGTTGTCTGATTCATGCGAGTTTTTGATTGGGTTAATGAAACCCAATTCCCCTGAAAATTGGCAATAAGAAAGAGGACATGTCAAGCTTTAAAACAAGTTCTATTTTATGCAAATTGGATTTATACATTGGGAGATATGATTTTTGAAAGTTCAGGATAAATTCTGGAGGAAAAACCTGATGGCCGAAAATAAATGTTTCAAAAACAGGGGAAAATGACTTTGGATAGCCATGAAATTTTATGAGTAATTAGTAGACATATAGAGCTTTAAAATAAGCTTGGAACCAGGTCATTTGGAATTCTGTAGAGTGAGCTATAAATTTTACAAGTTGTCATGAATATGTCAGGGCGAATTCTGACTCATGGTTTTCGTATAGTGTTTTGCCAAGGCAAACCATTTTCGTTTTCTATGAAAATTGGTGAGCTAATAGTAGACATACTAATGTTTAAAATGAGTCTAAGAACGTACCAAATGGATGTCTAGAGCGAGAGTTATGATTTTTAGAAGTTAGGGCTCTGAATCAGGAAGAAGTCTGAGAGCCAGTGTGAATGATTGGAAAAGAAATCTAGTTTTAGGGTCTATTTGTATAATGTGGTTCTATAAATTATTTTTCCTATAAAGGAGACTCAGTAAAGGTTAATTAGAATCAAGAACCATATCATTGGGATCTCCCCAACTTAAGTTATGAATTTTCTAAGTTCAGTGTAAATTGGGGCAGATTCTGTTAATGATTAAGAGGATTATTTAATGACAACCAACAATATAAAGTAAGAGGATAAAGATTTATTGAGTGGGTCAAGAATAACATAAATACATTATGTTATTAGAGATTAGAATAGATATTGACCACTCTATGTGGAATTATGAATTATAGGAATTGATATTTGCCTGAGCTACAAGAGACAACCAGTAGGAAACGAGTATGGTGAAGGTATAATGCTGGAAAGCGCGAAAGGTAGTAACTCTGTCTCTCATTAATTGGATGATTATTTATATGCATTGTTTGCTATGTTTGTGATGTGAGAAGTATCTGGCCGTGGTAGTGGTTGAGAACCCTCCAGTTGAGGTATTGAGTTTGATTGACGCCACTTGTTATACCTAGTTGTGGTAGTGGTCGAGGACCCTCTAGCTAGAAGTATATGGCCGTGGTCGAGGACCCTTCGGTCGAGATACTGAGATGGGTTAGGACAGACAGAGGTCTGGTCCTCCAGCTGGTTATCCGTGGTCAGGCGCGACCTGGGCCTTAAACAGATGTGTATGGCATGTATGTATGTTTTTACCTCAATCATGTAATATGGTGCTTTGCATGTCTATTATTGCATATTTTATGAGTGATTGTTGTTACTATTGAGATTCTTTTGAATCGCACTCTTTTTTTTATAAAAAAATTTACAGTTCATGAAGGTAGCTTAAAAGGCAAATGAGGTATTATTGCGGGTAAGCAAGAAAGCAGTGAAGCCGATTTAGTTAAAGTTGGTTGTCTGTATAATGTTTTCTGTTATACTTGTATTTTGATTAGCCTTATATGGCTATTGGTTGTATAAAATACAACTGCAATTAAATTTTCATAGAATAAGTGAACTATAATTTCCTCATTAAGGAGGCATGTCAATGCCTAGGTATCTACAGGTAAGCGTTGTTTTTGTTGATGGCCGGTTAATGGTAGTAACAGTATGCATGATAGAATGAAATAGTTAGAGTAAAGAAGCTCTGTTACTACCAAACATAATTAGAAAAATAAAAGGTTAATATTGAGAGTTTGAACTACTGGATTACTATTTTCAAGGCGTTTTAAAAATTTTCAGAAAAATCCATTCACGTCACAGGTTCATACCCTGTGTCTGGATTTAATTTAGTCAGTTGATTATGAAATTGTTTTACTTCCCGCTGTGTAGTTCAAAGTCATTACTATTTAACCTATAAGGAGTAAGTGATAAGAGGGTGTCACATAGAAATCCCAAAATAGCTAATTATAATAAATTTCAAGTTTCAACCATTCAGTTCATAGCAGTAGAATCTCACACACACATCCAATTAACTCATTTTACTTTATGTACATATGCTATTAGAAATAATATGAGAAAAGAGGCAAGGGATGCATACTGGGTCAGGTTGTATTTGAGAGTGTAGCTCATGCATTGATTAAGATTACTAGAGTCTAACTAGGATTTGCATAGTAGTCCACTAGAACACAAAGAAAGTAAGGAAGAAAATAAGAGAGAGTGCAAGATAACTCAATTACTTTTAATTTATTTTCTACTTGGTAGGGAAGCTCCTATTTATAGAGACCCCAAACTTGTCCTTCAAGCAACAATCACTCAGTAATCAAAGTAAGTTTCTAATTTCTAGCAATTAATTGCTCAATGATTTACTAATTAGGAGAAAACCTTCCAAACTTGTATTACTTAACCTATTCTGATTAAGCAACAATTCATTTTAGGACATAAATGCAAGTCAAGTCTCTTTCTTTTTCATTAGAAAACTATTTTGGAGCAATTGGTCCTGCCCATCAAGGGTGGACTTAAAACCCGAAATCCAACATGTATTTATGGTCATTTTACACAATCCCTCGTTAAAGCTGAAGGAAACCCCTAGAACAAGAAGCTACCTGTTGGAACCTTGCTCCATATATAGCAAAATTTACATGTATCCTGTAACATCCCAAAATTTTTCTAGGTTAGTTAGAGGATTTTGGGTAGGATATGGGTTATACTTGGATATTTTTCAGGGCCTAGATGAGGTATTTGTGATGAGTAAAGGGCTTCAGTCTGTAGAGGAGATAAAGATCTCTTGACTTTTGAAGTGAGATCCGGGGAAGGACCTCTGTGCAAAGAGAAAAAGTTTAACAAAGTTAAAGGCTGAATTTTGGACAAGTTCGAAAGCCCCGAAAATTCCCATAAAATCTTAGAAATTATTTTATAGCATTCAAAACATCATGGAATAGTCATAATAATTTTTATAGATCGTATGATGTTTTTGGTGATTTTATGAATATTTTATTAATTTTTGGCCGGATTAGTTTTTGGCCAAAAATTAATTATAACAGATATTTAGAGACCTTGTTCTTCTAGACTGGGATTGGGGAAAATTAGTATAATATTTTGGAGGATTTATAAAGTTATTTGGAGGTTGAGAAGAAGTCTAGAGGAATTATTAAAAATTGTTGAATATCGGTTTATCGCCGGTATAAGGGACTTCTTCAAGAAAAATTAATTTTGGGAGTTCCAGACATCAAAAAATTTGAGATTTTTATGGTAACCTTTTGGGCTATTTAGAGATTTTTGGGTAAAATTTGGAAATTTTTCAATGAGAATGGAATTTTTAGATTAATTAAGGCAGTACAGGAGAAACTGTCGGAGTATACTGAGTTAGGTGGGCCCCACAGGTCCAAGGGGACCATGTACCAGCCTTGGCTTGCAGAAAAAGCCAAGAAGCTTCAAGAAATGGTGAGGTGGCGCAAGGCATGGATGGAGGTGGATTAAAATATTATTTTTTAAAGTTCCACATATTTACAACCATGCCATTACTCAAGTCTATAAATAAGAGGTGACCCCCCCCCATTTAGATGCATAAAGAGGAGTCCTTGGGGAGATTCTGGCTGTTTGGAGACTCAATCTTCTTGCTCAGAATTTCAAGGCGAATTAAGCTACACCAATCGATTTTTCAATCAAGGTATGTTCTAGCCTATATCTCTTTTCATTCTCCTCCTCTTCTCCATGGTTCTAGAGGCATTTCCAAGGGGGAAATGTTGTCCATGGATTCGGTCAAGCAAGGGGAGGGAGAGTTTGGAGTTGTGTGAGGTTTATAAAGGTTAGAAAATGCTAGAAGTTGGTGTATAAGCTTGATTTAAGTTGAGTTCTTCCTTTGGGTATGAGATAGGGATTTCGGCCAAGACCCCTAGAGTAGGATATGGTTTGATTTTCATTACTTTGATGGTTCCAATGTGTTCAGAGCAGTGTTTTACCTAAGGAAAGGTTGAAAGAACACGTGTTGAACGCTGAACCGATGAAATCACCAAGGGTCCCTTGAAAGGGGTAGTGTTCGGCCAAATGGGGAATGGTAGGGAGGAGTTTAATTTTGATAAAATGGATGTCATAAATGGACTTAGAGGCAGGAATTGTGTAGGGTAAACCATTGAAATCGGTTAAAGGGCAAAGTGTTGTCTAGACCCTTTATGTAAGAAGGGTCTTTAGTCCAAGGTAGTAGCATACATTGATGCTAATTGTTGTGATATGTCTAGGCATCATAGAGGAGTCATCCAGTATGCCAAGAGCAGAGGAAAGGCACCTGCATCGTTCTAAGTAACTGGTAGCTATAATTTCCAACCTTAACTTATAAATGTGTTACTTGTCTGCTTTATGCTTTTGCTTGTATTACTGTGTTGTTGTTGAGCAAGCATGTATGTGATGTATGAGATGCATGACTCTCTGTTTATATGCCTTGGCTATGATAGAGGTAGAGTCATATGCATACTCCCTATACACGATGAGTGCTGAGAGAGAGGACACTGGATGAGTAGTTACAAGCATTGCATATTACATAACATGCATTGCATTATAATGTTATTGGTTATAGTTCTGCTACTAAGGTTTCTCCAAAAACCTTACCCTCTCTACAATACAGGTGAAGGTACCTTGGGAAGCAAGGAGAAGAGATAGATAGAGCTTGATTATTTTGCTTCCCTATATTATTTTTGGATGACTGTATAATATTGTGTACTGGATACTGGATGTTCTGGACTGTATATGTATGCTATTGATTATGATGTAATAATGAGGGGATGCCTTTACCTTATTTGTTATATTGTCCTAGTGACATTAGAATTGTGAGAAAAGAGAAAAATAGCATAGCAGTGTGGTATGATTAGATTGGCACTTGATTTTTGGCTATTTTGGGCTTAAAATTGGGTTACCTACAGTTTGAGCAAATGACTGTATCTGACCACGAGCCTTTGTATGGTAATAAAGGGTATTTTTAACTACAAATGGAGTGGTAGATCAAGTCATTTGGAGATTTGTAGTGAAAGTTATGCCTTTCCAAAGTTAGGCCAAAAATCATGAGAAATTGAAAAATGACCAAATAAATAATGCCAAATTGACCATATAAAAAGTGCAACTTTGAGGGGCTGTGTGTGTGATGCTATGCTATCAATGTATGATATTATTTTTTCCTTAAATAGGAATGAAAGAGCTTTCTAATGACCTTAGAATCACGTCTTTCCGATTTTTCTAGAATTAGTTATGATTTTTCAAAGTTGGTCGAAATTAAGGGTCTGGTGAATAGTAACCCGAGAAGAAGAAAAATTTTTCCCTTATTTTCCCAACTTAAAGTCATAACTAGTGATTTCAATAGCTCTAATATGGTAAGGTAATGCTATAAAAAGAAGGTGTGACACCCAACTCCACTTCAGGGTTAGGGCCAATCTGTATGCTACAGGACTGAATCACAAACCTTTTCCTTTTCCTTCAATGACTAAACAAGTTGAAATCTGATCCAGCCGACAATCAAGGTTCCGTATAATAGTCAAGGGTACTCTTTTTTTATAAAATGATTGATCAGTCTAAGGAGATGTTCTCCCTCTAACTCATTCTAGGTCAGTGCATCCCAATGCGCCATATAATGTCCCAAACATTATCTTTCCAAAGAGGTAATCTGGATGGCTCTACATCAACATTCCTTAGGCTTGCTTCAGTATCCGTTGACTGTGGAAGCTAACTACGCTTTACCGCAAGCCGACCCAGGCTCGGTCCAGTCTACTATGACTAGGTCCCAAAAATGATCTCGGGAGCTAACTGCGCTCAACCGTAAACCCTCCTTGGGGAGTTAACTGCGCTCATTGGTAGACCAATCTCAAAGAGCTAATTGCGCGCAATTGCAAGCCTCTTCAAGATCCTCTATGACCCTGGCTACTATCTCGAGCCATGTTCCTTCTCTGGCTACCTTAGACCTTTGAACCAAGTTGAGGAGTACTAAGTCTACCACTCAACTATCAACTATATGAATAATTCCCCAAGACTAACAATTGATCACCTTATTTTCTTATTAATCTCACTCAACCTTTCCTTCATTATTGGGTCCCATTCGCAAACTTATACCACTGTTCTCACGGTCTCACACTGACCGGAGATCATACAGGGAGAGGACTTGCTCTTTCCTCTTACTTTACTAAGTGCAAGGTATAACCCTTCTTGCACTAATCTTGGTTATCCTCTCTTTATTGGGGTAAGATCACTTT
>JBAGKO010044927.1:0-10050 GCA_037177275.1 Acacia concinna | reverse complement strand
TAGGTGGTTAAACTTGTTTCAAGAAGGCTGCACTCTGATACCAAATGTTAGTGCAGATTTTATCACCCAAGAGGCGAGGGGTGAATTGAGTGAATATGAAAATTTATGAATTTAAAGCAGTAATGAAAAATTAAAGAAAATATCACCAATGACACCAGGATGTAATACTAGTTCGGTCCAACCACTTGACCTACGTCCAGTCCCCATAGGCCCTCTGGGTATTTCACTATGATCCAAATTTAAGGGTTCTTGCACCTCAATACAACCCTGACTGACAGCTGCAAAGAATTCACACTCCCCCTTACAACTTGTAATCAATTCCCCTTACTCCAAATCCCACAATCTTGAGTCACTTTTCTCAAAATAAACAATATCAAAAATCACTCTTTTACAGAGTAGATATATGCATACTAAAGCATATAAAAGAATGCTATTCAAAGTTTTTGCATAGAAGATGATTTGCTCAGGATTGATTGGTATAATTTGAAGCTTGTATATTGATCCTTTATATAGCATATGGAAATATGACCGTTAGCCTTATAGAATCTATTTTAGGAAATATGATTTTCCCATTGCACCAAATCAAGTCTTTGTCTTTTACCGTTGTTGAGAATTTGAGTTTTTATTTCCTTAAGTTTGAATCCTGTAATCTGTGGAAATATTCAAAATCAACATGGAAACAATTGTTAGAACAAATAAACATATATAATCAATCTACAACGGCCAAAAATTTGAAATCCCTGATTTCCAGATTTCATATGCGTAACATTCACTGTATTACTCGAGTATACTTTCTAAAGGAAATTGCCTTTTACTCTAAGGATTACTCGGGTACGTATTCAAGTACATTCGTACTCGGGTACACATATCCTCATACTCGAGTAAACTTTATTAGGAAACTTCTGCAGCTTTTACCAGTTGTACTCTAATACACAGAATTCATACTGGAGTACGCCAGTACTCGGGTATGACTTTCTACATACTCGAGTAAAGTTTATTAGAAAACTTCTACAGTATATACCAGTTGTACTCTGGTACACAGAAATCATACTGGGGTATCATCGTACTCTAGTACGAAATACCTTGTACTCTGGTATGATTTCTATGAGTTTCAATATAAGATTACTACAGTACCATATACTTGTACTGGAGTATATTTTGCTTACTCTAGTACACAATCCCTTTACTCTAGTACACTTATACCATAAACTCTTATATGTTTACACGAGTACCATCTATTCTTACCATAGTACACATGTACTTTTATACATGAATCTTGTTACTCACATACCCTTTTCTCCTTTCTGCTGTCACTATACTCGAGTATCATTTCTTTGTATTGGGGTACAGAGATACTCAGTTATATGAACTTGATACTTTTATATGTTTTTCTTCTAACTGCTTTTGTACTCAAGTACCACTTAGTGTACTGGAGTACACTTGAATACATTATCAAATCTTGCATAAGACCAAGTTAGATATGCAACATATGTTTTGTTATCATTAAAACTAGGATCTCAACAAATATCAATCATTCCCAGCTTGAATATAGAGTCCAAAAATGTATCAACAACAAGAGGTTTAGTTAGACAATTTGCAACTTGGTCAACGGAGTGAACAGGGAGTAAATGAAGGATTCCAACTTTGACCTTTTCACGAACGATGTGACAATCAATTTCGATGTGTTTAGTCCATTCATGAAAAGTAGGATTTGTAGCAATATACAAGGCATATTGACTATTATAGTAAAGAGTAGTAGGTTTCGGATGAGGAATATGGAGATCATGAAGTAAATACAATAACCATTGAACCTCACGAGTAGTGGCTGCCAAAGCGTGATACTCATCTTTAAAAGAAGAGCAAGAAACAATGGTTTGCTTCTTAGCACGCCAATAAATCAATGACTGATCTAGATAAAGACATAAACCAGTGATGGAGAGGCGTGTATCAGGCCATCCATCCCTGTCGGAATCACAATAACTAGTGATATGAAAAGTAGAAGTAGAAGGGGAAAACAAGCCAC
Source organism: Acacia concinna (assembly GCA_037177275.1). NCBI lineage: Eukaryota > Viridiplantae > Streptophyta > Magnoliopsida > Fabales > Fabaceae > Acacia > Acacia concinna. The sequence continues at coordinate 8,027 of JBAGKO010044927.1, read as the reverse complement.
GAGCAGGAGAAGATTTGAGATATCTTAACACCCTATGAGTAGCCTTAAGATGAAATGTAGTAGAAGCATAGACAAATTGACTTAGTTGTTGCATAGCAAAAGACAAATCTAGACGAGTAGTGCAAAGGTAATTAAGTCTACCAACAAGATGGCTATAAGTAGTGGGATTATCCAACGAGACTCCAACATCATGAGAGTGCTTAACATGACAATCCATAGGACATTTAAGAGTTTTGGAAGCCAAAAAAACTAGTGTCAGCAAGTATGTCCAAGGCAAATTTCCATTGGTATAGAGAAATACCTTTCGAAGAGAGAGAAATTTCTAAACTAAGGAAATATTTGAGAACACCCAAATCTTTGATCTTAAAAGCATCATCAAGAATAAGTTTAACATGGGTGATTTTAGCAAGATCACACGTATGAGATAAGAATAGATGTGAAAGAATATGTCATCAACATAAACCAAAATAGATGTGAAAGAAGCATCTACCTTGCACACAAACAGAGAATAATCTAAAAGAGATTCAGTGTAGCCAAATGAGATAAGAGCAGTAGATAGTTTTTGAAACCACTGATGACTAGCTTGCTTGAGGCCATAAAGAGACTTCTGCAACTTACAAACTTGATTAGGTGTAGAAGAAGAAAAACCAGGAGGTAAATACATGTATACCTCTTCAAGTAAATCGCCATGGAAAACGTATAATTGACATCAAGTTGATACAAATGCCAGTTCTGAATAGCAGCTAGAGGTAATAACAAGTGAATGGCAGTCATTTTGGCAACAGGAGAAAAAGTGTCCATGTAATCCACACCCTCGGTTTGGGTGTAACCCTTTGCAACCAAATGTGCTTTGCGTTTGTCATGGGACCCATCAGACTTATATTTATTGTGAAAGACCCACTTATAGCCAATAGGAGTCTTACTAGGATGAAGATCCGTCAATATCCAGGTATTATTCTATTTTAAAGCTGAAATTTTAGCAACCATGGCTTGCTTCCACTCATCATGCTTAATGGCTTGAGCATATGTGCGAGGTTCAGAATCAGTAGAAATAGACAAACTAAAATGTTTATGAGCAAAAGAAAGACAATCATAAGATAAAATAGAAGAAATAGGATAGAGGGGAGACTTAAAACCTGAATGAGTGGAAGAAACAACAACCAAAGTTAAAAGAGAACAGTGAAAATCATGCAAGTAAGTAGGGGCTTTGCGCTGTCTGGTGGAATGGCATGAAGGTGGACGGGGAGATGGTGGAGAAGAGAATACAGGAGGAGAAGCAGAAATATGATAGGGAAGGGAATAGTCAAGGGGAGGCTGGTCTTAGGGATAAGAAAAAGAAGTATTTGTAGGGGAAGAAGAGGAGAAGGGAAAAAGATGTTCATGAAATTGAACATTCCTGGATATAAAGACATGTCTGGTATGAAGATTTAAGAGAACAAAGCCTTTGGTTCCAGGCTTGAAACTCAAAAAATACATTTATGAGCACGATAATCAAATTTATGGCGTTGATTGGATAATGTGGACAGAGAAAACCAAAGACTCTTAAAGAAGTACAATTAGGTGGAGTGTGAAATAAAAGCTCATGAGGAGAAATATTATTTAATAAAGTAGTGGGGAGGAAATTATTGAGATGGGTAGCATGAAGCAAGGCATGGAACCAGTAAGAGGAGAGAAGATGAGACTAAAAAAGTAATGCAAGAGTAATAGTAAGAAGATGATGATGTTTTTGTTCAACTACACTGTTCTGTTCAGGAGTTTCAACACATGTTCTATGATGTATAATACTGTGAGAGGCAAAGAAAGAGTCCATGGCAAATTCAGAACCATTGTCAGTGTGAATGGTTTTAACTTTCAAACTAAAATGCCTTTCATGAAGAGTAAGAAAATTTTGCAACAAAGTATGATTTTAGATTTATTCATCATAAAAAAAACCTATGTGTAACCAGAAAAATCATCCACTATTGTAAGGAAATATTTGAAACTTTGAACAGAAACCGTAGGAGCAGGGCCCCAAATGTCTACATTTAAGAGATCGAAGACATTGGCAATACTTGAAGTACTAGTAGGAAAGGGTAACTTGCGTTGCTTAGCAAAATGACATACATCACAAGGGGAAGAAGGAAAATTACTATAACTTGAGGGAAATTGAGTATGAAGCCGTTGAAGAGATCTATGTGATGGATGACCAAGACGAAAATGCCAGAGATCAAAGAAAGAGGACGGAGTACTAGACAGAGAATTGAAAGCAATAGAAGGTTGAGCCTGACACTGCATGATGTACAAGCCCTTATGAACTTCAGTTGAACCAATCGTCCTCCACTTGATCAGGTCGTGAATAAGACAACAAGAGTGAAGAAAGATGATAACACAATTGAGATGACTAGTAAGTTTGGTGACAGAGATCAAGTTAAACTGAAAATTAGGAATAAAAAGAACATTGGTAAGATTAAATGTATCAGAAAAATGAATAGTACCAAAATGAAAAGCAGTAACAGAATTACCATTAGGCAATGAAACAACCAAAGGACGAATAGAAGTATAGGAAGATAAAAGATTAAGATCACAACAAATATGATCAGTAGCCCCTGTATCTATGATCTAGGAAGTAGAAGAAGAAAGAGACATAATGTGTGATATACCTTTCGGTGAAGCAAAGACATGATTTAAAGAAGAGGAGGAAGAATTGGAAGAATTTTCCCTCTGAACAAATGCAAGAACCTGTTGATATTACTCAGGTGTAAGGCCAATTTTGGCATTATGAGAAGAAGAAACCACAATGACAGAAACCTCAGGGACTTTAGAAATAGAATTATTGGCCAAATGAGATTTGTTGTGAAATTTAAAACCTTGAGGGAAGCCATGTTTGTGATAGCAAGTATCTTCAGTGTGCTGAGGCTTATTGCAATAGGTACAAAGCTTCATGGTTGATGAAGAATGGGAGCTAGCAGATGATGGAGACTGAGATAAATTTTGGCTATCAAAGTGCCGAGGTTGAGAAGAGCTCCGACTAGCAAGAAACAACTTAGAATCAGAAAATAGTTCATGCTCCTGTTGCAAGATTTGGTAATAGTGCCGAGATTGATTTTGGCATATGATCCATGAGCATGATTTGAGATTTGCCGCCGGAAACAATGGATCAGAAATCGATGGCAGAATAATGGTCTTGTCAACGAAACCCATTTTATTCTTTGATTCAAGAGCCATCATCATAGCCTGAGACCACGAATGATAATTGTTGTCAGATAGAGGAGGTGAAACGAGAATAATGGCTCCTGGATTCTCATTCGGATAGACATAGAAAGGGTTAGACAAACGCTGAAGCTCATCTTTAAGAGATGAAGAAGCGGAAGACATGGATAAGGGTTTGAAAAAAAAAATCAAAAGGGAAAAGAGAGAAAAAGAGAAGGCTCTGGTACCATATTACGCAAATAACAATATGGTAAAATGGATGCTTAACCTCATATTATTCCATAATAATGTATATATATAAGTGAGATAAGACTAGTTTGTTACAATTGAAATGCCAGCTCATCTATAATTAATTATGTACATTATTTACACTATAACAGATAATGGAGCCATTTCTGTTGCCGGTGGTAAAGCCAGTGTTACTAAACCCTGGAGCCAAGTTCGGCACCGGTACCAGTGCTGCTGCCTTTAGGGGCCTTCCTTGAGGAATGGCGGCGCGGGGCTGGGAACGTGTTTCCACTGGAGCTGGTTGCTGATCAAGGAGTCTGAACCAACGTATCAAATCCTCCATAATGGCCATCTAGCCAGCTAGGCTCAATCTCTTCCGCCTTATAACTTTTTTGCTGTGTAATTATTTGCCCTCACTTTTATGGTTTGACCGGATCAATAAATATAAGGTGTAATTTGCTATATAACTAACTACGAGTTTTTGATCCAAAAAAAAAAACTACAAGTTTGAAGAAATGATGTTGACAAAAAAAGTATGAAGGAATATATGCATGGTGACAGTGGGAGGACAAAATTCAGGAGTAAAATAATTATTTGGCAATATTATAATGGGTAAAGGTGTCGATTTGACAAACAAGTATTTTTTTAAGGGCGTCCAACATAAATAACTATTTTGAAGTGCAAAAATAGATATAAAGAATTTTTTTGGGAGCCGTTAATTGCCGTTACTTTTTCTAACATGTGGGTCCTACTGCCGTTAATTGCCGTTACTTTTGGTTAAGATAAAATTAAATTTTGTCAATAGAAAGACAAATACCGACACTTACAAGACAAAATATTTGAATGTCCAAAATTTTCTAACTTCTTAGATTTTTTTAAATCCCTTTAGTTATAATGTAAATGCCTATATTTTTCTTGTAAATGCTATCTAGCCCCTAAGAAAATAGTTTGTCGTTAAATTTTTACCTTAATCTTCTATAGTATATTAAAATAACTCGGAAGTAGGACCCATATGTCAAAAAAAGTAAAGGTAGTTAACGATGTTGTCAATTTTGCTCCGAAAAAATTCATGTCTATTTTTACACCTCAAAATAGTTATTTATGCTGGACGACTCTGAAGAAATAGTTGTTTGTTAAATTTGCACCTTAACCTTGTTATAATTTACTAGTATATATTTAGAGCTCCACATGTTGACAGGGTTCTATTTGTTATATGGGGATATTAAAGAGGACCCAATCACAATTTATATCTTTCTCATATAGGACAAACTAGATAATTGAATAGGATCTAGTGTCTAGAGTGATGGGAAAATTTCATTCAGTACCTATGGAACATATTTAATTTTAGTCAAGCTCTAAAAAATCCTGAAATTTAACTGCATCCCTTAGTAAAAAAGAAATTATGTTTTGTGGGTAAAAAGAAAATGATGTATTTACTTTATTTTTTGAATCCCCTTATTTGTCTAGTGAAGAATGCCCTTATATTTTTTTTTAACTCCATGATCTCGATCTTTTGAATCTCTTTATTTATCTTGCAAATATCTTTATTTGTCTTGTGAATAGCCAAAATGTTATTATTAACTCCCTTTTTTAATCATTTTATTTATTTTGTAAATATCTTTATGAAAAAAAATAAAACAAAGACATCGCTGTTTTTTCACCCACAAAACTTTATTTCATTTTGACCTAAAATGAATGTGTGGTAAAATTTCTAATTTTTTTTATGTTGACTAAATTATGTTTCTTCCATAGGAGCTGAATGAAACTTTCCCAAGACTAATTCATATGTATGCTTTAAATTCTGTCTTTTCCCTAATGAATCAAATTCCCAACTCACCTAAATTTTTTTACCAAAAAAAATATCTTATTTGATTTTTTTAAGAAAAGCATTAAGTGAAGAATAAATTTTATTTTAATTAGATCATGATTTTTAAATATATTATTTTGAAAAAATTTCAGAAAAATACCATTTGAATTTCAAAAACCCAACAAAATCTGTTAAATTTAGAAAATGATAGAAACCTACCCGATACTAATATGGGTTTTTTAAGAATTCAGAAATGACAAAACTCACAACATAAATAACACAACTCATAATAGAAATGACAAAACTCGATATTTGTGTGTTTTGACATAATTCATAAGGGAAATAATTAGAATTGTGACGGGAATAATAAAACTAGTTTTGATATAATTTGTAAAGGAAATAACTAGAATCGTAATGAAAATAACAAAAATTGATGTTGGTGTGTTTTTGACATAATTTATAAGGGAAATAACTAGAATCGTAACAAAAATAACAACACTCATGATCTTTTATCCGAATTCTAAAAATCTAAATTGGTATCAAGTAGAAATATGTTATTTTCTAAATTTAGCAGGCTTTTTGGGATTTTTGAAATTCAGATAATAGTTTTCTGGAATTTTTCCTATTATTTTCTTAACAGCGCAGCTCTATTTGTTTGATTTAAGAATTATGATTCTAAAAAAGAGAGAGAAAAATACAGAGATTGGAAGATAAGATGATAAATGTTTTATAGGGATGTTAGGCTTGTAAATAATAAGTTCGACAATCGGATGAAGTGAGCGACTATGCTTCTATTAAATAAGCTCCGAACAATGCTTCTGCGCATGATTGTGATCTGTCTCTAAATCCATGTTTTTACGCGTGTGTTAAATCTACTTTATATGCTTCATTTTAAACTCAAATTATAAACAAAAAAAAAACAAAAAACAAAACAAAAGGCCTATATGTAAAGATCTCCCATTTTGTCCAACGCTGTCTCCGATCGCAAAGACTTTTTGGAAAAGCAATATAATTTATATCATATAAAAATATAATTGACGGATAGTCTTATCACAATCACTATAACAGGCACAATAACTGATAAGCTCGAACAAATTTGCATAATAATGGGGCATATACAAGAGATGACCCAAAATGTTATAGAATATGCATGCATATATATATATATATATATATATATCACTTACGCATCAAGAATATAGATATGGCCTAAAAATAATGCAAATTCAATCTATGGATTGTTTATTTTTGGCCGCAAAAATTCCAATAAAGTGCCGAGAGTATATGTCAGAATTATGCCTTATGAGTGCTGTTGGCTTGGCCTTAGGTACTTGATCTTTTTTGTTTAAATATATAATTATCAATGATCTGATTTTTTTTAAATTTTTCAGGTTTATTCATTATTGATCGGTATCGATAAGGTTCAATTCATCTATATATTTTTCTCATATATTAATTAATAAATTTGAAACTTAAAAAGGAAATTATAAGTAAAACTGATTTATGGTAGAACTGTAGAAGTTTTAGAAAGACAAATTACATTTCATAACCAAAAAAGGGAAAAATAGAAAGACAAAGTACACTATTTTTTAATAAGTAAGACAAATTTAAATTATGTATTCACTACTGGAGGAGCGAAACTGGCACGGTGTGACCTTTAATTCATTGATTTGGATAAATGTAAGAAATAAGTTTATCTAATTTTATTTAAAGACAAGAGATAATGTTCATTCAACATGACTAACTAACAGAAAAATGACACAAGGCATCACATGCTTTTATGGAAAAGAAAGCAATAAAAATAAAATATAATAATTGAAGTATGTGGATAATGAAAATTCATTTATTCTCTGTGTTAAAGGAAAATAAATAAATACGTGTCCTGATTTATTCCAAATTAATTAAAACTTTACACTTGGATGAGTGCCGTGATTAACAGGGAAGAATGTCCCCATTACTTTTACATTAAATAAATTAAAATTTTATCATAGTAAATAAATCAAATCTCAACTATTATAACTTGATCTAATGGTATATACATTAAATGAGAGAAAAATTGAAAGAAAAAACAATGGAGAGAGAAGTTAATGTCGCCTAATTTAACAGTGATAGAAGAATTACGGAATAAAAGACAGCCCAATAATCTGCTAATTATAAACCATTATCTTATGCACACAAGTTTCAGCTATTATGTGGGGGGAAAAAAAAGTTTCAGCTATTAAACTATAAATGGGGTTCGGTTTTGTAGAAAATGTTAGACCCTCGTAATGTGACGAATTAATATTCGAATTCCCATTAGAAGATATATGAACTACATTCATTAGAAGATATACGAACCACATCCATTATTCAGCAGTGCATCAAACAAGGTTACGTCATATTGGAGAAACTTTTCCTAAAAGCCGTCTGATAAGCAGCCAGAGTTTAGCCATTCGCTCTCATTAATTATTACATGGATCTTACATGCCTTTGCAAAAATGTTTCTATTGTTTGTTTTTCGGAATCTCTCTCGTTAAACTAGAAAAGCTATCAAAAGAAAGTAAGAGTGAAAAATGCATGTACGAGAGTATTCAGAATGTCATATCTATTTACATATGAGGAACCGTATTTATACAGAGAGATTGATGCGTAGAATTAATAACCAGACGCGTAATCATAATTACAGAATAATAGAGAATCAAACCTAATCAATCCTAATTATGTACGGAATATTTCCTAATATATATATATATATATTTCCTAATACTCCCTTTCAAGTTGGAGCATAGATGTTAATCATGCCCAATTTGTTACATAAATATTC
>JBAGKO010044906.1:0-10050 GCA_037177275.1 Acacia concinna | reverse complement strand
CTCTCCTCACATGTGTGTTAAGGGGCCATATTCTCCTTAACTTATATATATACACACACACCTCCCCTCAAATTTGTGTTAAGGGGCTACGTTCCCCTTAACGTGTGTGTGTGTTATTATTATTCTTTTGTTCCTTTCTCTTCTTTTCTTTTTTCTTTTTCCATTTTGTTTTTATTTAAATATACAGATTTTTCTTTTTTTTAGTTCCGTTTTTTTCATTCTCATTCATATAAATATGTTAGAAAGAATCCCTTGATTCTAGCTCTAGTCCCATGATTCTAGAATCTGATTTAGGATCTGAGTTGTTTAGGAAATATTCTGATTTTTAATTTTATATTTACGATCTCATTTATTGTTTGATTGTAATTCCTGATTTCCTCTTCCCTCATTTGCCTATATATTGTACCTTTCTCTATTAGAATAATACACAAAAACAGAGAGTAAGATTATACCTCTGATTTGCAATAAAATATATGTGTTAATGTCTTTTCCTTTGCTATCTCCCTCTCTTTCATCGCACATGCACATTTTTTTCATTAATATATATATTAATAACAATATAATGTTGATAAATTACTATTATCTCTATATTTCAATTCATTAGTTTCTTTTACAATTATAATTCATACATTTATAGAATATTTTCTTAACAATTACCAAATAAATCCATTTATCATAAATCATTCTTTCGTAATTGAAATTAAATTCTAATCTAAAAATTAGGATGTTACACATCTAGTGCCCTCTCCCTCAGCACTCACCGTGTATAGGGAGCATGCACATGACTCTACCTTTGTCACATAGGCAAGACATATAAGCAGGAAGTCATACATCTCAAACATGCTTGCTCAACAACAAGACAAGCCAAAGCACATAATAGACAAGTAAAGCAATTATAAGTGAAGGTTAGAAGTTCTAACTACCAGTCAATCTCGAAAAATGCAAGTGTTTTCCTTTGCTTTTGGAAATGCTGGGACTCTCCTCTGTAATGCATAAGCATAACGCAATACATAGGCATTAATGTATGCTACTGTCATTAGCCCAGAACCCCTTTCCTCTTAACTTGGGTTTTAAACTACACTTATCCTTTAACTGATTTCAGAGGCTATTCCTACATAAGTTCTACCTCTAAATCCATCTGAGACGTTCATTTTATCAAACTCACACTCCTCCCCCATGAACACACTATGGCCGAACACCTCTTCTTTATGGGGTCATTATTGATTTCATCGATTCAACATTCCACACGTGTTCTTTCAACCTTTTCTTAAGTAAAACAATGTCCTGAACACATTTGAACCATCAAACCCATGAAAATCAAATCACATCATGGTCCTAGGGTTTTTGGCCGAAACTCTCACATCATGCATAAGGTAAGATTTCAATCCAATTCAAGCTCACACACAATATTCTAGCCTATTCCCACTTCTTTAAACATTAAACAACTTTAAATTCTTCCTTCTCCCTTGAAACTGACATTGGACAGCACCTCCCCTCTTGGGAGAGCTTCCAACCGTGGAGAAAAGAAGAGAAAGTGGAATGGAATTGAAGCTAGAACATACCTTGGTTGAAGAATTGACTGGTGTAGCTTGAATCGTCTTGAAATTTTGAGTGTAACGGTCAGGTTTTGATTTTTCCAAAACCTCCCTAAGGGCTCTCAACTTCTACAACCAAATGAGGGGCAAGGGGGTTCTATTTATAGGCCTCAAGTAATGCCATGTTTGGCTTGCTCAAATGAACAAAAAGTCAACAAAACCAACTACACCTTTCACCACATGACATGTCTTCTTTCTTGACTCTTCCACTTGTTTCTTGGCTTATTCTTTAAGCCAAAACTGGCGTAGGCTTCAGCTGGGTTTGGGGGTCTCACATATTTCAATATCCTGCGACAGTTTTTCCTGTACTGCCTTAATTAATCTGAAATTTTCATAAAATTCAATTCTCATTGAAAAATTTCCAAATTTTCCCCAAAAAATATAAATAGCCCAGGAGGAACCATAAAAATTTTAGAATTTTTTGACATCTGGAATTCCTGAAATTAATTTTTCTCTGAAGAAGTCCCTTATACCGGCGATTAATCGATTTTCAGCAATTTCTAATAATTTCTCCAGACTTCTTCTCAACCTCCAAATAATTTTATAATTCCTATAAAATATTATACTAATTTTCCCCAATCCCAATCCAGAACAATGAGGCCTCTAAATATCTGATATAATTAATTTCTGGCTAAAAACCCAATTTGGCCAAACATTAATAAAATAATAAAAAATTCACTAAAAATTCATATGGCCTCTAAAAATCATTTTGACTGCACAATGTTCTGGATGCTCTGAAACATTTTTTTTAGATTTTATGGGAATTTTTTGGGCTTATGGATCTGCCCAAAATTCAGGCTCTAACTTTGCCTAATTTTTACTTTTTGCACATAGGTCCTTCATAAGATTTCACTTTAAAAGTTGTGAGATATTTTTGTCCTCTACAAACTAAGGCCCTCTGCCCATCCCAAATACCTCATCTATGCCTCAAAAATATCAGAGTACGACCCTCAGTCTACCCAAAATTCTCTATCTATACCTAAGAAAATTTTTTGGGATGTTACAACTTCCACTTCAACATAAATTATATTTATTTTCCGATAGTTATTAATCATTATACACACATATATAATACTGTTGTTTAATTTGTTATATATTATCAGCTTCTTTTTACTTTATAGCATATATGTGATTTTACCTTATTTTATCTTCTTAAAGGCCATCTAAACCTTTACAGTTGAAGTTTTTGGAACGGCCTGGTTTGATAGTAGAATCGAGGACCGAGTCGACTCGATCAAATCTAAGTCAACTCAATTGACTTGGACAAACCGTCGAGTCTGGCGGTTTGCCCAAGTCAATACATTTCCAAAAGAAAAATTTCCCCAGCGCTCTGCCATGAACGGCAATCCACTGGACTTTGGGTCTCTTCCCATCTTTGGGATCAACAATGAAGAAAGGAGAAGAAGATTAGAAGAAGATAAGGCAAATAGAGGAAGATATCTTTGCGACAACGCCACCTTCGTTCTTGCTCTATCGCAGTAGGAGAAGGGAGAACAAAACCTACAAAAAAACAAGCCAGAACTCCAAAAGACATAGGAGAAGGCAAAATGGTAAAGCTCATATTCTTTTGGTAATCTAATTCAAGATAAAGAAAAGAGAGAGTAAAAGTCATTCCCTCATGCTTTATGCTTAATTCTAGTTAATTGAGTGGAAAGGAAGGAAGCTGTCATATCTTGCCCTTTCATTGCTTGCTTGGGCTGACAGAAGGAAAGGGAGTGAGAAAGAGATGGAGATGGTGATTGACTATAGTGATAAAGAAGAAAGAGAGGGGGAAATTGACAGAATAAGGTACCAATGGAGGAGTGAGAGAAGTATGGGCCATCTAATATTTTTTTTCTCGTGATGCGTGAGTTAGAAAAGTCAATAGATTATTTGCCTTCAGTCCTTCCTTCATGTGGGAGAGAGAATGAGCATTTTCAATAAAAATAAATAAATATTCTTAGAATGTAAAAAAGGGAGATTAAACCTAATTGTTTTTCATCTATACAAATTGCATTTAAAATTTAAAATCAAATCCTATAATTCATGGGCCGATTTACTAAGTTAGATAATCATAATATAATTATAGGCATTATAAATTATGCTAACATATTTTAAGTAATTTTTAAAAGATTTCTATTTTATTTATAGAAATTTTAAAATATTTTAATATGTTGTCACTTATTTTATTATTATCATTTATATTTTCTTTTATTGTCATATATATATATATATATATAATTTTGATGTCTATATGTATTATTATTTTGCTATTGCTAATTAAATTATAATAGCAAAAAATCAAACCAGATCGGTTAAACCCTTAAACTATAAACCAGTGCCTCAACTAGTTCATTGTCCGGTCTGGTTTTTTGTAACTTAGTAAGTAGTATTGTACAAAAAATTGGACTAAACGGGACCTGCTGGTTCGACAGGTTGAACTGGGAATCAACCCCTTGTCCAGTCCAGTGAAGAAAAAAACTGAAGGGGGTGAAATCAGTCCAGAGCGGTCGAACTGGTTTTGCAAAAAAAATATCACCCATTTATTTATGAAATTTTAAAAATATATCAATATATTATCACATATTTTTTATTATAAATGATACTTATATATTTCTTTGATTTCCATATCTATATATAGTGTTATTTTATTATTTTCAATTAAATTATAATATTTTAATATGGCCCTCGTTCGATCCAGTTGAACCCTTTAAATCTTGAACCCATGTCGTGACCAGTTCGTTGCCCGATCCAATTTTTTGTACCTTGGTAAGTCGTAACATATTATGAGCATAGAAACTAATATTTATAGTCAAACAAATTATAAGGGCCCAACTAAAAAGGGGAAAACTATAAGGATCTAATTTGATTAACTTTCTTTCTCTTTCCTTCTCTTCCTCAAGGTTTTCACTATGTGGAATCTAAAGAGAAACATATGTACAAGACCTTACCCATATGAAAGAGACTGAGAGAGAGAGAGAGAGACTATTTTTCAGAATTTAAAATGTGACTTCTAGTATGCAAGACAACAATTTTATAGTTGCCAAGAGCTCACCCTCTACTCTCTTCCTCTTCTAAATCTAGAAAATAAAATATAATATAGATTTTGCTAATGGAGATTGATAATGATGAACTCTGGTCCTAAATTATTTTCAAAAGCCCAAAATACTGATTTAGCCCTAAATTGTTCGGGTTGACACATTAGTTGGGTTGAGAATATTTATCTTACCTTAGTAGTTTGGATTTTTTTTTTTTTTTTTAAAAAAAGGAGCAGATGATCATGTATGTTTGGTTTGAAGGGAGGGAATTGAGAGGGAGGGGATGGATGGGAAGGATAGGGTATTTCCTTGTTTGGTTTGGTTGGAGGGGATAGGAGGGGAAGAATTTTTAATGATACCTTATTTAGTTTAAGAGTGAAGGGTAGGGGGAGAATGATAACAATTTACCATTTTACCCTAACTATAAAAGTATATTTTATAATTATAACATTTTTTATTTATAAAAATATATTTTTACTTTGAATCATTTTCACGATATTATTTTAATGTTTAAAAATATAATTTTTTAAAATTTATATCATAATAATATTTTTAATAATAACAATATATTTTTATTTAAATTAATTTATTATTAATCATATATTTAAGTTATAATAATTTTATTTAAATTATTTCTTATGAATATATTTTAAATCATAATAATTTTATTTTATAAATATATTTTAATAATATTATTATTTTTATTTATTATAATATTTTTTACATGGGCATTATTGGAATATTACATATATTATAAGGGTATAATAGTCTAAAATTTTGGCTTCCCTCCAAAACCCCCCAATTTATAGGAGAGCCAAAATATGAGTGTTAGAAGAGAGATGAAGGAAAGTTAGAGGTCCCCTCCCCTCCCTTTTAACCAAACACACCCTTAAGGGGTAGGTTGTTTTATGGATATGCATTCTCTTTTTTCTTCCTCTTCTAAATTTGAAAAATAAAGTATAATAGATTGAGTTGATTCAGAGTTGGTCCCACCTAGCCCGATGAGTTGATGAACTCTAGTCATAAAATTTAGAGTGTTTTCATATGCCCATTAGAGTGATTTAGCCCTTATCTTTTCGGATAAACACATTAGTGGTTTGAACATAATTTATAGATGTTTTAAAGAACAGTTGAGCCCGTTAGTACTATATAATCTCCTTTGTTTTTATGACAAGGCAAAAATAAAAAAACTACCACACCACATTAGAACACATAATATTAGTCAAAAAAACTGGAGCAACATTAAATCCATGAAAACCTTTCATAAGCTGATGAGCCTCCTTAGCCAATCTGTCAGCAGCTATGTTTGTCTCTCAACAACACCAAACTAGAGAAGCTTGCCAATCTCTTGCCAGAAAATTTTTAATCTCAGTTTACAGTCCTCCTTCTTAGTGATCTTTCTCCCATCCTATTGTAATCAGCTTCACCACCTCCCAACAGTTAGTCTCAACCACCACCTTTCACCAATTCCTCTTTCAAGCCCTTTAAAACTCCAAACTACAGCCCACAGTTCCGCATGTAAAACTGTCTCCCAACCAATTCTAAACATGAACCCTTTCAACACAACTCCTGCATGATCCAGAGCTACACCACCACAAGCTATCCATCCACCAAAGTTGATCCATCAATGTTATATTTCACTGCATCCACAAACGGTGGACACCAACTAGTATATGAATTCAACCTAACAGTTGGAAATATTGCAAAAGTTTGAGAACATAAAACTATTGCACGAACATTAGCAAGCACATAAAGATGATTTAATTGATGTCCCTAAAAAACCCATATTATGGTTAAGCCATGTTTGACGTGCTAATACAGCAAACAAAGTTGGCCACTTAACACCCATAACCTCACTTTTTGAGATAAATTCCAATCCACCCACATAAACTGTTGACTAATGGAGAAAAAATTATTTCGCAAAGGAGGTGACAAAAATAATTCTCACCCATTTCTAGCAATCTTACAATCTCTAATTGCATACATGATATCTTCCATCCCAACATCACAAAAAGCATAGACAGGGCTACCACTTAAACCTCTACTAGCTCTTGATAGATTTGCTAATAAACGACCTCTCGAGCATAATCAAAGGAAATGCTTACAACATTGTAGGGCCTTAACTTTCTAAATCTTTCTCCACACTCCTCTACCAGGAATGAGAGAATTCTGTTTTAAAATTCCATAAGCTGATTTCACCGAGAACTCACCAGATGGAATCAAACAAAAAATTGGATTATCACCACACCTATAAGATGAATTCACATGAATCTGCTTAATACTCCTTAAGACTGAACTGGAAGAAGTCCTACTGGTTTATTGAAATCCCATCCTCGAGATATTGAGAAATACTCTGTGGCTTTCAAATCCATAGTATCTACATCCATATTAATTAAAACATGATCACATAACTTGTCATGATGAGGAAGCCCAAAATCTTACTAAAAATAGATAGTCAAACCTTCCCCAATCTTCCACCCAACTCCTTTTCTAGTGTCACTCCATGAACGCCTAATACCCTTCTAAGTCTGTGGCTCATCTCACCTAGCATCCACCCTTGCCTTGTTTGGTATGAGGGAATGATAGGCAGGGAGAGGGATTGGGACAAGGTTGTGCCATTTGTATTATTTAGTACGATGGATTGGGGTTAGGTCAAGGATTATGAATACCACAAAGGAGGGATTCCTGCAAAGCCACCTTCCCATGGTTTTGCATTTTTAAGCCTGGGATTACAAAATTTGTGGATAAAAATATCCTTATGTATAATATTTTTTGTCAAGAAGCGAATTTGCTTAACAGAGTAACTTCTCTTGCCCGTAATCATCATCACCCAACATCATCGTCAAATCCGCCATCGCCAAATCTCCATAGCCCAGACTACTCAAAATCACGTCTAGGTTGAAATCTGCCTCCTCAGGATTTGGCCTAAATAAAGTCGTTGTCAAATTTTTGTGCCCCATCACCGAAGACGCTAAGTAAATCGCCGTCAGAAAGATCTGGAACTTGAAACTGAGAGAATCCGTTGTTGTCCATAAAGATCTATGGAAGCTCCTCTTCTCCGGCGATCCTCATAGTAGGGTCCACATGAACAATCGGAAAGGATTCTTCTTTTTGTGGACAGATCTGATTAGGTTGAATTTGAGGATTTTCAGGTTCGAATTATTGGTCTTGTAGTTGTTGTTATGGTGAGTCGCGGCCGACAAGGGCATCGAGGACACTGGACTTGCTACCACTCTGTCTACCAACGACGGTGATTTGAAGATCTATGGTGGACTGGCTTCCAACTCAAGCGAAGATGTCCTGGAGCTTACTGATTATGGAGATCACGGATGAGCTGAGAGGAGCAGAAGATGAAGATGAAGACGGAGGCACTACTACTAAGTCTTTCGCCATAATTGAGATCAGGAAAACCCTAAATGAATAATGAGAAATAAGGAAGAGGAGGAGGGAAGCAAAAGGGAATGAATGATTCAAATTAAGGGTAGAATAGTTTTTTTTTCATTTATAATTAATTAAAAACTTAAATTAATTTTTATCAATACCTCCAATTATTACCATGTACCAAACGTTATTTTAAACTTCAATCCCTGTTTTAATCCCATTCCCAATCCCAATCCTTATTCCAAACCATTAAAATTCATTACCTCGTACCAAACGGAGGATAATATCATCTGAAAAGCATCTCTTCATTGCACGAAGCCCGGTTCCAACTTCATCATGAAAGCCTTATTTTGCATCCTAGCACTCCTAAGGCCAAGACCTCCTTCCTCCTTAGACATGCAAACATCATCCCACGCAACAAGGGGAAGTTTTCTACTGGTGCTTGTTCCTCCCCATAGAAATCTTTTGTATCGTTTATCAATTTCAAGACAAATTGATATAGGTAATAGAGCCGATTGCATCGTATACGCCAGAATGGCTGAAGCAACCAATGAAATAAGGATATGCCTAGCCGCCATTGACAAATTTTTAATATTCCAATTGACTAGACGCTCATCCATCTTGTCTAATATGTATTGATAAGTTTGTTTAGACATTTTAAAGTGATGTAATGGAACCCCTAAATATTTACCCAGATAGGAGTAAATCCCAAGACTGACTAATTTCATGTCTTTTAGAATGACCCATATTTTTGGAAAAATAAATTCTTGATTTAGAAGCATTCACCTTTTCCCCAGAAGCCTCACAAAAATCATTTAAACACGCTTTAATCATCCTATTTTGCTTCATATCAGCCTCAGCAAATAATATTAAATCATTCACACAAAAAAAGAGATGAGAAATCTACGTACCATTTTTCTTGAGACGGAAGGGCTTCCAATTACCACACCGAACTTCACTTTGAATAAGATGACATAGTTCTCGATCACCAATACGAACAAATAAGAGGATAAAGGATCACCTCGTCTAATACCTCTTGTCAGTTGAAAAGATGAATCTCTAGAACCATTCCATAACATTTGCATTTCCACAGTTGACAAACATGTAGATACTAAGTCAGCAAATAATGGTGGAACACCCAACTCAAGCAAGCAATCCAGTACAAACTCCCAACTAACATGATCATATGCTTTCTTTAGATCAATCTTTAAAATCATAAACCCCTTCTTCTTCTTCATACTATGCATAGAGTGGATCACTTCCTGAGCCAGAATAACATTATCTAAACTCAAATGACCAAGAACAAAACTACATTGATTTAGAGTTATAATATCTGGTAACACGCGCTTTAATCTATTAGCCAAAACCTTCGTCATTATCTTGTACATAACATTACAAAGACTTATTGGCCAAAAATCCTGAAAAGTCTGAGGAACTTCTTTCTTTGGAATTAAAGAAATAATAGTACCATTAATATTCTTGATCCTCATGGGCTTCAGAAAATATCTTGGACCATATGGACAGCAGATTCACCAATAGTATCCCATTGACTTTGAAAAAAACAACAAATTTAAACCATCAGGGCTAGGAGCTTTCATCGAACCCATACTAAATAACGCATGTTTAATTTCCTGTCTATTAGCCATATGCCCTAATACTTCCAAAGATGCTGGACAAAGTTGAGGATAAGTATCACCAAAATTAATAGTTGGAAAGCAAAACTGATAGTCAGTATAAAGATTTTAGAAAAAAACAAGATCCTTCAAGCTTAAGATTTTTTGGATCATAACACCATTCACCATCTTCTCCCTACAAAGCTAAAATAATTTTTCTTTTATGGTGACCGTTTGCAACTGCATGAAAATGTCTCATATTCTTATCACCATGAAGATACCAATTATATCGAGATCTTTGTTGCCACATCATCTCTTCCTGCACAATACACTTTTCTAAATAAAACCACACTTCATCACACTTTTTACTCCAAAAAACACTAGTCAAATCTCTCTTATTAATCTCTTCTAGATCAGATAGCAAACAAGAATTCCTTTCATTAA
>JBAGKO010044885.1:0-10051 GCA_037177275.1 Acacia concinna | reverse complement strand
TATCGAGATGTTGTAGAATAAAAATTGATAAAACAAAAAGAGAATAGGGTGAAGAAGGAGAAAGGAGAAGAGAGTGAGAAGAATGGAGTGAGAAAAGAAGTTAGGGTGAGGGGTATTTATAGGTATCAGTGAGACATTTGTAGCGGTTAATTTAGCGTTTTTTGTAGTGGTTACCCTTTGTAGCAGTTTTTAAACCCCTACAAAATAAAAAAAATTAATTTTTTTGAAAAAAATAAATGTTTTCTATGAAAAAATAATATGACTTGTTTATGATTTTTAACAATGCAGTTTTTAAATCCACCAATTTTTTGACTCAGTTTGATTGATTTCAAAATGTTATAACTTATTAATTCATAATTTAAGAGAAAGATATTTGTAATACTCTTACAAATATTTTTTTTAAAGTTCAATTGGTTAAAAAATGTAAGGACTTTTTACAATTTACAACAATGGCGGTGTATATTTGTGAAACACTATTCTTGTCATTCCTGTAGAAAAATGCGTCCAGAAATTGTTAGTGGTAAATAATACATATGATTGAAATAAATGTAAATTTAATTTAATTTGTGATAATTTGTAAGTAGTGAGAACGCACCTAACTATAGGTAAAGTGTTATGCCTTCTGGAAAAAAGTTGTCAAAGCCGGCAGGTTTGAAGGGATCACTTTTGTAGGCGATGTTATCACCATCACCCATGTTGCAAAAGGTCTCTAGGCTTTAAGTGAACCACCATATTCCAATCTTTATGCCTCTCATCACCGACATAATAAACCTGTTGGGCCTCAGACGCAAGAATAAATGGCTCATCGTCTTTTGACTGCCTACTGTGAATTGGTCAGGAGAAATTTATCGAAGTTATGCCCAATTTGTCAGTCTTTAGACCCCATGAGGTTGTGGTATTAGTCCACAGATACTTGAAGAGTGTGACCGCAAAACAACTCTAGTAATTTACTTCGATGACATCAATGAGCTTACCTTAATAAGGGATGCTTCTAAATTGCATGCTGCCATCACCAGTACTCGCATAACTCCTAGTGCTGAAGGTATCATAAACACTCGAGTTTTGGGTTAGCAAACCTTGATCCCGTGAAATCGTACAAAACTTGAACCCGTTCACATTGTATGCAGTAAACCTTGTCACACGTTCAAGCGAACCCATGGTGAGGGTTCTAAAATTTGCTAAGTGTAGAGTAGAATCATTGAGGATCTGGCAAGCGAACCAACTTGATAATTCTCTGTGGATCTTTTTGTCAACTTCGGAAGAAGTTTGTGTATGGACCCTAAGTTGCCGCTTGACATGGCTTCTGAATTCCCTACAAGTAATAATTGTGTAAGCGACAAAGAAGTTCAAAAGATATAACTAGTACATAAGGCAAGATGTGATAATTCAATTCTTACCTAAGGCAGGGTTTGACCTCAGTACAGTTAATCAAGACATGTCTATGCGCCTGCAACTTTTTTAGTAGCAGTAAGCTTGAAAAGTTCAACCCCTCCAACTCGCTTGCCAAGGCAGGGTATGGACAACGCAACAGGAACTTATTCAGGTTTGGGACAATCGTCTACACGGGGCGGTCAGTTGAAAGAAGTCTCAATGTCATCAAAGTATCGTGAACAAAAGTAGAGGACTTCATCCCTTAAATAACCTTCAGTTATAGAACCTTCTGGCCATGCCTTATTCATGACGTAAGTTTTCAATTTCCTGAGAAACGTATTTGTTTGTTAACAAAAATAAATAAATATATAAATATTAAACTAAATAAGGAGCACAAGTAGTGGGGCCATTGATGCATGGAAAATAAATACCTTTCCACAGGATACATCCAGTGATATTGAATTGGCCTAGCTAGCTTTGTTCCGCGAACAAGGTGGATTGTCAAGTGAACCATGACAATGAAGAAGGATGGAGAAAAAATCATTTCCAAAAACACAATTTTCGTAAGAAAGAGTACAACTCAATCAAAACAATGGATACATCCGGAGGCAGTGTACTCTTTAATGCCAACAGAAAGAACTGTTGCATCAAAACATATGAGTCATGACTCTCAACCCAGCAATCTTCCTAAAATACACGTCAATACAACATGAAATATTGCTTGAATACCTATTCGGAACTTTTATTTTCTTCAAAGTCGCTAGGAAGATTTTCTTATTTGCTTTTGTTAGGGTGAACTTTGCCAGTTGAAATTTTTCATTTTCATTTGGCCATGCGTCTTGACGAACCGCCATTGGCCACAAATCTTTCCTCACATACAGATAATCCTTTGACTTTTTGGGTTCGTTAAGCACTGTGTATAGCACATTATCACACACATTTTTTTCAATATACATTAAATCCAGACTGTGTCGAAGCAAATTAGTTTTCCAATATGGAAGACTGAAGAAGATGCTTTTCTTCCGCCATTGTTTGAGTTTTGAATCTAAAGCCCTCTTGCTTTTTCTCCCCACTTGTGATTCTCCGTCTTTTTTCCAAACTCAACATGAACATCATGTAACTGCTGCAAAATATCTACACCAGATAAAATTGGAGGAGGTCTCCTTCTTTCTTGTTTACCATGAAATGATTGCGTTGCAGTCTAAATCTGTGAGTGCCATCAAGAAACCTCCTGTAACCCATAAAACACCACATTTTGCTATGAAGAAGCCGAACTGTGACAGAGTCAAAATTGCAAACTAGACACGCTTTGCCAGTATGAACATTCCAACCAGATAAGGTTCCCATCCCAGGGAAGTCACTTATCATCCACATCAATGCTGCACGCAAGTTGAACAGGCTCTTATCATATGCATCATATGTCTGAAAGCCCTCATTCCATAGATCTAACAATTCTTGAATGAGAGGTTGGAGGTACATATCTATATCATTACCGGGAGCCCTTTTCCCCTGTAATGATTATGGACAAAATGAACAAGCTTTGTTTCATACACATCCACAGAGGCAAGTTGTAAGGAACTAGTACAACCGGCCAAATACTGTAACTTGTGCTAAGATTCCCAAATGGATTAAATCCGTCAGTCACCAGAGCTAACCGAACATTTCTAGGGTCTGCAGCAAAATTTGGAAAGTTTGAATCAAATGACTTCCACGCCTCCACATCTCGTGGATGCCGTAACTTCCTGTCTTCAGTTTGTTCGACACGATGCCACATTATGTGCTTAGCTATTTTAGATGACACAAACAACCGTTGCAGACGAGGCTTTAGTGGAAAGTATCTAAGAATCTTTGCAGGCTTCTTCTTCTTCCTTTTTCCCTTTCAACCGTTCTTGTACCTTGATGCTTGACACTGCTTACACATATCTCTTATGGCATCATCCCGCCAATACAGCTTACAATCGTTTAGACACATATCGATTTTTTGATAGTTCAATCCCAATATGACGATAATCTTCTTCACCTCATCAAACATTGTGGGAATCCTAGCATTGGGAAATGCATCCTATAATAACTCGAACAACACCAACATCGCCTTATTTGTAATTCCACACAAGCACTTGATATGGTACAGTTTAATTAGAAAAGACAATTTAGAGTATTTACCACAACCAGGATACAAAGGATGATCTGCTTCTTCCATCAGCCTAAAGAAATCTCGAGCAGCTTCATTCCTTAAAAACACAGGGTTTGCACCCTCTACTTTGTCATTGAAATTTTCGTCATGTACCCCAAATGCATCACGAACAATGTCATTAGCGGCATCGTCATGTTGCACATGTACTCCTGCTTGTGAACTTGCATGAATATCTTCATAGATCATATTGAGCATTTCCTCATGACTTCCCCAAAAAGTATATTCTTGAGGAAAAGACTTATTGAGTAAATGTTGTCTGACAGCTTCTAACGTGTGCCGCTTCTTAAATTTGCATTTCGGACAAGAACACAAGATCTTGCCATTACAACTAGCGTGAAAGGTTGCAAACTGTAAGAAATTGTTTAAGCCAGCTAAATATCGTGGAGAATTGTGCAGTAACTTAATCCATGACTTATCCATAGCTTATAAAGGGTAGAAAACGATTTAGAAACGTTTGGTGTATTTGAAATGTCTAGTTTCAAAGTATTTAAAGAGTTATAACGTTATGTTATTTGTAATGGTTACCAAACCTGCTACCTTAACCGCTGCAACACAATGCCTATTAGTAGCGGTTTTACCAAAAAACCGCTACTCAATGTTAAACATTAGTAGCGGTTTTGTAGTAAAACTGCTACTAAATTTAAACATTAGTAGTGGTTTTTTGGTAAAACCGCTACTAAATGCCTCCCATTAAATTTTGTTGGAGGGAATAAAATTTTTTTAACATTTGTAGCGGTTTTTGAAATTATTAACCACTACAAATATGAAAACGTTAGCGGGAATTTGAATGGTAACGTCTCTAATTTTGTAGCAGTTTTGGCCCTAAAACCGCTACAAAATTAATAACGTTTGCTGGTTTAAAAAATCCCGCCAACTTTGCAAATTTGTAGCGGTTTTAACGTAAAACCGCTACAAATGTTATGACTTTGTAGCGGTTTTCAATTAAAACCGCTACAAATATTGTAAATTTATAGCGGTTTTAGTTTAAAACTGCTACAAATAGTATAAATTTTATTAAAATTTACAACTTTTTTTATACTTTTTTTAATTCAATTGAAATTTACTTAATGGATTTAATTAAAATTTATTAAAATTTAAATTTTTTAAAATTTACCTAATGGGTTTAATTATATAAATGTTGTTTTTTCCATTCAATTTTATTTTTTCATATAAAAACTATAAAACCTGCTTTGACCTCATTGTACATACAAATGTGTAACATAAATACAAATACAAGGAATTTAATGTAAAATAAAACATAAATATAATGAATAAAATCCATGCTAAACAGGAGGAGGTTGATCATCGTGGGGGTAGGGGTGGTCTGCAACATAGAGCGGGAGGCAGGCGGGATCTTTGGCATGTCAAGCAACCTCCTCAGTAGAGCATTCGGTCTCTCTCGCCACTGGGTCTAACTCGCATAGTGCTCATCCAAATGAACCTGGAGCGAACTAACCACTAATCCACCTGGCGCTCAACCTGCTCAACTTGGGTGGCAACCTGGCCGGCAACCTCCTCCCTCAGTTCATCCATCATTCTGTCGCTCCACCTCTTCATGCCAAAAGTCCCTGGTCTTGATTAGTTCGACTCGCTGCTCTTCCCATATTACCATGTTGGACCTTGCCCCCAACCCCATACCCCTGACGTGTCCGAGGTGCTTAACCTCACCCACACCTGTTTCCAAGGGTGTAGTAGTATCCATGGCAAACCCTTGGGACTCAGGCGGCTGGGACTGAAGGATCTCAATCGCGTACTGATGCATCTTGGCTTGCAGACCACACTCAATTAAAAAAACACACAATAATTAGACAAAGTAGTTACAATTTACAATTGTAAAAATCTTACTATCGCTTTCTCTGCCTGTTGAGATGTGTCTGATCCATCGTGGTGCCTGTGGGTGTACTCAAACAACTCCCCATATTAAACAAATATTAAATAGTTTAAATTAAGATTCATTTAAACAAATATTAAACATATTAAGTTAAATTTAAATTAAGTACCAGCTCGTTATATGTCATAATGTCTTCGATCCGACTGTATAATGGATCATCTGTTGACCTTGAATCCTCGTGTTTCTCTCGAAAACAGCCTAAACACCAAATTTCCATTATTCAATTTAAATTAATTAGAAAATTTTAAACAAATTAAACATATTAAAAAAATTAAATTAATTAAAAGTGAATTTACCTGTCCTTCCGCGCTCTGCCAGAGCTGAACAAATTTGGCCCACTATTAGCTGATCTAGGGGCATCGTCCGATCCTTATTAATAGAATGATACAGATGATTCCTCCTATTCCTCCATGTCGTCCCCATCTTCAGCAATGCGTACCAACGCCTCTCCCATCTAACAGAGAATTTTGTCTGAAAAAAAATTACAAATTCAATATTATATAAATTAAACTTAACAAAAGTCACTTAAGTAATAAAAATATTTTAATACTCGCACAGCCTCCTCGTATGCCAGCACCTTCAATGGCTTGGCTATTTGCGTCCATGTCTTGTAGCCAAGAGGGAACCACATCCAATTACTACCTAACTCGTTTAGATAGCAGTTGAACAGGTGGCCACCGTTCCCGATCGACTGGTCCGTCTCATCATTCCACTCGACCACTACATGTAGTCGGCAGTCTAAATTCATCCCCGCCACGTCCAGCCTCCTCCTTGTCCTGTTTCCCTACTCATCTGTATATATTAAAACAAGCATAAATAAATTATTAATTACGGCTAGCATTAATTAAAATTTTTGTTATTTGTTGATATTTTTTTTACCTTCAACATCCACCTCAAACCCTGTCTGTCGCGAAGATGAAGGTCGATGGTGATTTTGCTCCCTCTCCTCTTCCTCGTCTAGGAAGCGCTCCATATCTCTCACAGCAACGATATTGGAGAATTCATCATCCCCCTCCAGGTAGTCCTTAACACTGATATCTGGGACCTCCCCACCTGCCTGTTGTGGCACCTGTACAGTTGTCTACGGTGTACTCGTCTCTGTACGACCCACCGATGTGCCGACCTGCTTGGCTGCTTTGTAGGCGTAGGTGGGGGCACACAGGGTCTCTCGGAGGCTGTCCCCTAGTACTGCTCCCACCCTTCTGTAGTTGTCTTGGTTGCATCGGCTCCTTCCCTTCTAGCCGTCTAGACATACTGATATATGAAATAAAATGAAAAAAATTATAAAAAAATAACAAACAAAAATAGAAATGAAATAAACTCTAAAAAAAATTTATAACCAAATAAATAAATTACAATTATAATTATATCAAAATCAATAATTTAAAAAAAAAAATAAAAAATATTAAATATGTATCCGTTACATATGAGATTATAAAGAAATGAAATAAAAGTGTCATTATAACAAAAAATTTAAAACAAATAGTAACTTAAATAAAAGAACAAAAAATTGGAATAATGTATAACAAATTAAATTATAATCAAAATAAATAAAAATATAATCATACTAAAAATTAAATAAAAATGCATGGCAAACAAAATAAATAAACAAATATGAAGGAATAAATTGAAATAGAATGCAAAACTAAACAAACGAAATTAAACTATAGTTAATTATAACAAAAAAAAAGAAAACGTACTAAAAACTTCAAATACAATATAACAACTTAAATTAAAAATAAATGGAATACAACTATAATTATCACAAAATTAAAAAAATGCAATACAATATAACAAATTAAACTAACTCCCATGTATCATTCTTCTTGATACAATTTATCTCTTCAACCATAGCATTTTTCCAAACTTGCTCTTTTTTAGCATCTATATATGACTCAGGATCTGAAGCAAACAAAGCATAATTACAAGATTCATAGATATTCGTCAAAGATCGAAACTTTTGAGGAGGAGTTTGACACAAGGAGCTAGAGAATGAGCTTTCTAGTGATGATGTAATTCTATTTGCACTAGAAGGATGATTGTGTTGTTTGCAAGCTACTGCTACTAAATGTAGATGGTTCCAACCACAACAAGAAGTAATAGAGATCTATTAATCAGCCATTGCTTTAACAAATAATGTAGTTTTTCACGGCAGGATGAAGCATGCTGACATTCAACACCATTTCATTCGTGATCTAGTAGCAGATGGAACTATTACATTAAAGTATATTGGAACAAATGAACAAGTTGCAGATATAATGACCAAGTCACTTTTTATTTGCAAAATTGAAGATTTCATAATGTAGATGGGTGTATGCAGCTTTGAAGCAAGGGGAGTGTTGATTGATATTCTTCAAAGATATTTTTAGATATTTTAGATTAATTAGTATTTGGTTTGATTTATTATTTAGTTTTGAATATTATGTTTTATCTTAATTATTTTGATAAGATTTAGATTTAAATTAGATTCTAAATTTTCCTATACAAAGACTCATATATACCTTCCTTTATTTAAGGATCAATTAGAAATATCAATAATAGAATTTTGAGTTTATTGAGTTTATAATTTTCTCTATATCCAACAGTATCATCATGTGGATCCATCTCTAGCACACATTGGGCACAAACTTTTCCAAGATCAATATTATTGTGGATGACACAAGCACCAAGTAATGCCCGCCACACCACAACACTAGGCTGAAATGGAATTTTCCCCATGAGTTTCGCTACTTTCTCAAGATGGCCTGACCTTCCAAGAAGCCAAACCATACAAGTAAAATGTTCTATACATGGCTCGATGCCATAGTCTTGTGTCATTAACTTAAAGAGTGCTTCTCCTTTATCTAGCAGTCCTGCATTGCTATAGGACACCAACAAAAGTTAATTTATTTGGTTTACAATCAGATTGTTGCATCATTTCAAACATATTAAGAGCCTCCACACCTAGGACATGCATGGAATACCCACAGATAATAGCATTTCATGAAGCCTCATCTTGTTTTCCCATCCTATCAAAAACTATCCAGCCATCATGAATGCTACAACATTTGGCATACATATCAACTAATGAATTGGCAACTGCAGTGTCCTTATCCTAAATGGTTTTGACGGTTAAAGAATGAACCTGATGTCCTTGCTTCAATTATGTTAAACTCGTACAGGCACGAAGAACACTTAGAACCTGTTTGGATGGCCATATAAGCTGGCTTATATGGCTTAACTTAAGTAAGTGCAGCCACTTTTAGATATTTGGGTGTTTGGATGGCATCTGCCTTTTGAAGCTGAAGTCACAAAAAGGAGCTTCAAATAATGAAGCTAGAAATTGTTGCTTATTTTGGCTTTTTCATCTGGCTTATTACCGTTACCCCACACCCACGTGATTTCTCTCTCCTGGCCACCCACGTGATTTCTCTCTCCTGGCCACACTCCTCTCTGTCATTTGTCTCCTTTCTCGGCTCTCTCGCAGACCACGCCCCAGGATCTCATTTTTCTCGCAGACCACGAAGCTTGGGTTCGTGATTTCTCTTGCGGCAAGCTCGATCTGTTGCACGGCGGCGCAAGATTTGTTAACGGGTTCACGGTTTCTCACCTTGCGGAGCTTCACCGGCGGCAGACAACGCAGCTCGGGTTCCCTGTTTCTCTTGCGGCGAGCTCCAGATTTGGCACGGTGGTGCACGATTTCTTCACGGGTTCGAGGTTTTTCACCGCGCAGAGCTTCACCGGTGGTTTTGACGGCAGGACCGGTGGTTTTGTTCTTCTTCACGAGCTCTGCATTTGGGCGTCAGCTTGTTCAACCAAAGGGAGTCACCGAGAATCAGAGGCAGAACATCGGAAATCAGAAGGAGAATAAGGTGAGTTCCTGATTTTCTCCTATTTTCGATTAATGGGAAATGATTCTGGAATGGGTGATGGTTGAAACCGAGAATTTGTTCTGGAATTGAAATGGAAAATGTGTATATCAATGTATGAATTTCTGTTATGGTTTCAACCGAAGAGTTTGTTCTGGAATTGAGAAACCGAATGGGTCTGGAAAGTATGGCTTCGATCCGAATGTGTCTGTTTCGGTTCATGTCTGGAAATGGGAACCGATGATGTTGCTAAGATAATGTCTGGCATTTGTGTCTTTGTGTCTTTCGGTACATGTTTTGGTAATATATATGTATATGTTTGCCCAAGTGAATGTACTGGATTGAACAATTATATGTCAATTGTATGTCTGAATTGAACAATTATATGTCCATTGTATGTCTGAATCCGTGGATGCCCTGTGTGTATATCTAGATTTGATTGGGTCTGCAATGGTAATCAAAAGAACAATGAAGTAAGAATGTTATGCATGAGTTGATTCTAATTCTGGAATTTCTGGAAAATAGAAAAGTGGTCTGATTCATGTAAGTGTTTGACAGATGAAATGAAATCCAATGATTCTGGAAATTTGCAGTAGAATAGTAGACATGATAAGCTTTCCAATGAGTCCTAGAACATGAATTTTGGATTTATACATTGTGAGTTATGGATTTTTGAAGTCAGGGCATTTTTCTGGAAATCCTGATGTATGGTCAGTGGAATGTCCTGTTTTCGTGTAGACATTTCAT
>JBAGKO010044874.1:0-10051 GCA_037177275.1 Acacia concinna | reverse complement strand
AAAACAACTTCCCTACGTGATATATGGGAGAGATTGAGTTCCGTGAATGTAACTTCCACGGTTTTTATGTTTTCACCGTAAGAACAAAGTTTTTCTCTCTTCTCTTTCCTCATCCGGTGTATCTATCGTATATGTGATCAGAGTCCAAATCGGTGCTCTGATCTCGTGTGGGTACTCAAAGAATCGCGTGGATTCCAGGTACGCCCAAATTCCTACAGTTTTCTTTGAGGACAAGCATCACAAAGTAATTGTTGAATTGTAAAAAAAAGTGTATAAATATAAGAATTCTAATTTAATCTTGGTCTATTTACAAATTCCAACATAGGAAAGTAAGAGCTCTACTAGGGTTTCATTCCAAGAGCTTCCTAATATTCTAAATTGTTGGGTAAGCCTTACTAACTCTCTCCTCCCTCCCCTACCTAAATTAAGGCTAAATAGGAATCAATGTTAGATCTTAAGAACTCCAAATTAGATTTTTTTTTGAAAAAAAAAACTAGATTCTAAGGTCTAGAACCTGAAATGGAGAACAAAAATATTAGACAAGCCTAATCTAGCACCCGATGACTTCAATTATACATATAAATAGGGGAAAAAGAGAAGGAAGACAAAGCAAATCTCTTGCTAGTTGAGCTACTTTAATTTCGTCCGTGACATCTACAATTCCAGGTTATACAATGTAAACCTCGGATATTCCAACTTAAGTGTGTGAGGAAAATGATAAGCAAAATATACAATTTCTATGGGGTTCGTCCACGGTTACTAGAAAAATCCACTTAGTTGATTGGGGCACTATGTGTAAGCCAAAGAAAAATGGTGGGTTAGGCTTTAAACATTTGAGAAGCCAAAACCTTGCATTTATGACTAAACTGGGGTGGAACCTCATTAAAAATTGGGATGCTCTGTGGGTTCATGTGATGAACAGTAAATATAAATGTGGTGACGACCTCTTGCCACATATTGATCTCAGAAAGTCTGGATCTAACACATGGGTTGGAATTAAAAAGTTTTAGAAATATGTTTTAGAAGGCTATGAATTGGCTCAAGATATGGGATATGAATGGTGGAAACATAAAAATTTTGGGAATTGTTCAGTTCAATCTGCTTATTCAAGTATAAGAAAGGAAGAGGGACAACAAAGTCTGATATGGAAAAAATATGGAAGCTTAATACATTTAAGAGATGTAAAGCTTTCATGTGGATTGCTTTATAGAAAAAACTCCTAACAAATCTCGAGCAGGGCAAGTTTGGATCAAGTAACGATGATACATACTCAAGATGTCATGACTCCCCTGAAACGATCATACATGTACTACATGACTATAGTGACACTAAAGCACTTTGGCTGTTTGTTATAGATAAATCTCTTAGTAGCAGGTTTTGGATACACTTGTTGGAGGTTGAGACAGATGCATTAGAGGCTATTCACCTTCTAAGTGATTTGCTAACAGAGAATCATCAACAATTTGGGGTTACTATGGAAACCAATCTCTCATGGCTAGAGAATGGTCTATTGAGTTGAGACATATTCCTCGAGAGACAAATCGAGCTGTGAATCATCTTGCAAAGTTGGCTTTGATTGGGACCCTGTTCTACACCATGTACTAACACCATTGTCGGACTTAGACTCTTTGCTTTATGATGATAGGAGTGCACTTACAAATTTCACGTGTTGTGTGAGGGAATGCCCTCTTTCCTTATGTATCAAAAAAATGAAAACTAGGCTAGTAATGGAAGAAAGTATCTTTATGTTGCGGTACATGAGCGTTTGATGGAAAATCTATGAAGAAACAAAGAAGAAAAAATCTCAAGTAGAAAATAGAGGTAGGTTTGGGTCTGAACATGAGAAACTAAATTAATTACAATTTAGTAAGTTTGTTTAATTCACACACACACACACCATATTATATTATATTATATCATGATTAACGTATGAATACTATTTTTACACAACATACATATAAATTTATAAATAAATTGTACAATTATAAATGAAAAAAGACAATAAAACAACTAAATTTTATAATTAGAGGTTATATATTAATAAATACTATACACATTTCAATTTGGAAGTTATAATTATAGTGAGATTAACCATGAGATGAAATTTTAAGGGCCATGCAATTATGTGAACATCCCAGCACTAATTAATTTGCAAACAAATTGGCACAATAAATTAAAATTGCAAAATGATCGATAACTTTTTGGTTTACAAGATTTCATATATTACCCATAAACATTTATCAATATCACAATATTAAATTTTTATAATAAATTCTCTTATACAAGTTAGTCACAATAAATTTAAACAATAATATAAATTAAACATCAAATAGCTTTTTGAGCTTATAATTATTTATTTTGCCTTTACAATAAATTTGGTCATCTTTATCCATGACTTATTGCCTCTTTTGATATTTTATATAATATATCATGTTTATTTTTGCTTTACGACCATTTTGGCCCTTATTTTCAATAAATTGATATGTGTGTACTTCATATTTGTACCCAAGATGTTCAACTTGTGCCTTAGTAGAATCAAGTGGCGATACAAACTAATGGAAGCCAAAAAGCAGTTGCACAGTGAAGTTTTTGGTTCATATGTGAGTAGGGGTGGAAACGGGCTAGGTGGCCTATCAGGGACTTGTGTCTTGGTTTGGTCAAGGTCTAATCAGGCTCGGCCTGTTAGTTAAAAAGTCTCATTCAAGGCCTAATTAAAAGCTTGTTTCACTAAACAAGCCAATCCTAGGCTTATTAAAAGGCCTATTAGTCCTATCATGGCCTATTATACATTTAATATTAAGAAAAATTCACAAATTACAAACCCTACTCCCTTAGTCTCCCCTCTCACATATAGCACCATTGTTTCTCTACCCTTCAATCTCCAATGTCCACACTTCATCATCGGTCGCTTTCCTCTTGAATCTCTTTAATTCTCAAACTCTCCTACACATGGATGGTAGCTAGGCTCTCGCCTCTCCATCTTAGCCCTATCACTCTCATCTTGTTATTGATTAATGGGTCTCCCCCTCTCATCTCATCACTTGTGGATCTTAGTCAACTAGTTGGACTCTCACTCACAAATCACCATAGGTGTGTCTTTCTCCTCCTGTAAATCCCCAAAGTTTCTAATCGATGTATTACTTGTCTCATATGGATTTTACTTAACTCTTCCTATAAATCCCAAAACCCAAGCTTGATATGTAAAATAAGAAAGAAAAATGTTGAATCCCCAAACTTTCTCATATGGGTTTTACTATATGGAGAAAGTTGTAAATTGTTGCTGATGGGTTGAACTTATGCCTATGCTTTCTTTTAAACTATTGTGAAGAAAACCCCTTTTTAAAGTCAAATGTTTGATTCTTGATTACATATACACACTCTTGTGTTTGATTCACCCTTCATCAATAGTATTTTAAGTGCTTCCATATCAAGGTACTCTAAAATTTGACAAAATGTTCGCTAATGAATTGCTAACCACTGTGCACAGTAAATAACTCACATTAATTTTCATTTACAATCACCATTCCATAGTTTCACAAACATTAGAAGTGTGTGACAGCTTCACTTGTGTGTTGCTTAGATCATTAGTGATAAAGCAAGCAATTAATGAAATCACAATGATACAATATATCTAGTCATTTGTTTGCTTTTAGAATTGGATGTTTGCTCCTCAAAACGTGTTGGGCTTGGATTTGAATGTGCTATAACCAATTCATGATTATAATTCTCTAAATGATAAAGATTTCAAATCCTTTTGTTCTTAATACTTAAAAATCCTTTTGTTAAAAAATTACAATCTTATAGATTTGATTTATAATATTATACATTTGATTTATTCTTTTCAAGGTGTTAGAACAAAAAGAAGAAATTATGCTGAAGATTTGATGATATGTAGGTAGTGGCCACACTTTGATGTCATCCAAAATTGTTGTAATTAAACTTTTTGTTTTGTATTTTGGATTTTTAGATAATTTTGGCTTGCTCGCACCTGTTTAGGAGTGTCCTGTTTAGGTGTGGTATGAGCTTGTTTTCCTTGGAGGCCAATTGCCCATTAGCCTATTTTTGAAATGTTTTAGAATCCAAACTTGCTTAATAGGCATTAGGCTAGGCCATCACTATGGGTTGGGTTTCTCTCCTCATTCCTATCTCATCATCCCTCCTCATCCTCTTACATACACACATTGATATGACATTTACATTTATTTATTTTATTTAAAACACACACACACATGTGTGTGTGTGAGAGGACAATGAGGGATGATGAGAGAGAGGATGAGGAGAGGATCCTCTCTCCCATCACTACTACAAAAAATGAAAGCCATGGCACTTATTTTTATATATAACGTGGCAATTAAAAAGAGCCGCATATGAAGATGCCACAATAGGAAGAAGCGCCATAGCCTTTAATTTTTTTATTGTTAAATAAAACTTCTTGCGGAAGTGCCACAAGAAGTAGGGATTTTTTTTAAATATAATATTTCATATTTTTATTTTAGAAACTATACAAAAATTTATATATACACAAGTACAGCAAAAAAGAAGAAAAGCAAACCAAAATGAAATGTAAATCAAATGTGATACAAACAAATAACTAATCAACAAATAATAACTACTAAATATAGTTATAAAAATTGTGAATGGAAAGAATTACATGCCAACAAATTAAACAAATAAGTATTTCACTTATGTAACTCATCAATAATAATTACTAATGAGATGAAAATTATAACTACTATATATTTTCACATACATCTATGTAAGCTAACCACATAACCTTAGGTTGATAGTTTATCATGTATTGGAAGCTTTGGTTTATAGTTGAAGTTCAAGCTAAAAAAAATGAAATTGATGTGGAACAAAAAAGAAATACAGACAAGTTGGTTTTTGGTGTGGGAAAATGTGGGTTTTCATATATAGATGAGTGAGGACCAAAAGAAACAAAAAAGGCAGATGTAAGCTCTTTCTTCTGTAATATTTTAATTATTTTCAATAATATAACTGTGACGAGCTGTTCTCGTCTGTTTAATTTTCTGCATAATTAAATTTTTGCATCTGCATGTGCATAAGCATGTAAAGAGTCCGTCTCTATCCCTCCTTCAATCCACTTCCCCTCTCACTCCTTTCATTCTAATCCTTCTGGGGTCACTAGTCTTTCCCCGTTCTTGGTATCAGACCATACAATATTCCCTCATTTTTGAAGCAGGAAAATAGAAGGTAAGGACGTTAAAACTCTTAATGTATATTAATCATATCCCTTCCCCCTATGAGGTACCATGGGATGATGAGTTATTTTTACTAATCTAAGAGTTTCATAGCATCACAGTAACATTCCTACTTCTCCATGGCTTTGATACCGAGAATGGGGAGAAATCCTGAAAGGATCAGAATGAAAGGAGGGAGAGGGGAAGTGCAGATTGATACAAAACAGCATTCACAATTCCTTTTTGGCCAATACAAATGGAATGTTATGCCTTTCAGTCTTAAGAATGCGCTTTCTAAATTCTAGAGGGTAATGAATGAAATATTCAACTTCTCACTCATTTCATTATTGTTTACATTGATGATGTTTTAGTGTATTCAAATTCTGTAGATCAGCATTTCAAACATTTGCAAATCTTCATCAAAGTAGTCAAACGAAATGGTTTGGTAGTCTCAAAACCATAAATTAGTCTATTTCAAACTAAGATCAGATTCCTTTGCCACAATATTCATTAAGGAACGATCATTCCCAGTGATAGGGAAATTCAATTTGCTGATAAATTTCCAGACCAAATACTGAATAAAAATCAGCTCCAAAGATTCTTAGGTTGTTTGAATTACGTGGGTGATTTCATTCCCAACCTAAACAATATCATTAAGCCTCTCCACAAGAGACTTAAGAAAAATCCTCCCGTATGGATTGATGATCACACTTCTATGGTCAGAAAAATAAAGTCTTATGTCAAACATCTACCTTGCTTGTATATCCTAGATCCACAAGCACCCAAAATAGTTGAGATTGATGCCTCCGACATAGGATATGGCGGCATTCTCAAAAAAAGAATATATGACGTAGAGCATTGTATTGCATTTACATCAAAGTATTGGAATAGGCCTCAACAGAACTATTCCACCATTAAAAAAAATTAGTAATTGTTTTATGCATCAAAAAATTTCAAAGCGATTTTCTAAACAAAGAATTTCTAGTAAGGGTTGATTGTAAATCAACCAAAGATGTTTTGGAAAAGGACATTAAAAATCTTGCTTCAAAACAGATTTTTGCACGGTGGCAAGCTATATTTAGTATCTTTGATTTCAAAATAGAATTTATCAAAGGTTCTTCAAACTCTCTTCTGGATTTTCTAACTAGGGAATTCTTATAGGGTAATGAGAGTATCCACTAATGCCACCAAAAAAGAGAGATAAGGGCAAAGCCCACAAAGAAGAAGAACAACCCACTGCTATGTCAAAATTGTAGCTTGCAGCTGCATCAATAGGGACCTCATCCCAACAAAGGGCAGAGTCATCAACTCCAAAAACTATTATGCCAATGACGGCTAAAGATTATAGCTTCCCACCATAAGTTATAAGAGCCATTAAAGAAAAGGTTGATAGACACAATAAGTCTTTAACCTCTCTCCCTGAAAAAGCTTGGGCAGATATTACAAAAGAAGATGTCCTTACCTTAGCACAAAATCAAATGAGGGAATTGTCCAAGGCTAGTTCATCAAAAGAAATAATCCTTTCCCAACCAGGTGTATGTCCTGTTTAATAGATGAAAGAAGAACAAAGACAGACTCTTTACATTCTTATGCACATGCATATGTAAAAATTTAATTATGTAGAAAATTAAACAGACAAGAACAGCTTGTCACAATTATATTATTGAAAATATTTAAAATATTATAGAAGAAAAAGCTTATAGGAAAATAGCGGGAAAACAGAAGGAATTTTGGAGCTTCTCTCTCTAAGACTCTCTCTCAAATATTGGGTAAAGAACTGAATGCCTAACAATGAATGGAAACTCTCTATTTATAAGAGTTCATTGCTGACACTACAGAATATTTTGAATCATAGATGCTACAGGGAAAGCAGCTACAGTGACTCACATCATTCTTTTGTCTATCATTCAATAAAGATGCTTTGTCCTTGTGTAAGCTTTACTAATAGCAGATGCCATTGTCTGCCATGATGAGATTCTTTGTATCAAATCCCACCGAAAGCATATTCTATTGTTTGTGGCCCTTGTCCGGATCATTCATCTTCAACTAAGCTGATGATTTCATCTCCGACATTATGACCAAAGTAATCACCGATGTCTCCTATGGTTGATCCTTTTGTGGATGTTGAGGAGGACGAAGATGATTTTCATTTTTCTTTTTGCCCTTAACGAGCTGATTTGCACCAGCTTGGAGTAACTGGAGGATCCCATGGAGTTGGTTTGCTAAATCTTCCTTATTGGATAAAGCAGCCAAACAAGCTTGTATTTTTTATTTTTTATTTAGAAAGACATAGGTTTCATGGTCAGCATCACAAAGGAATTTCAGATTCTTTTTAAACCATTTGTCCAGTGCTTTGATAGAAACATTGTCTTCCCAAGCTCTATTCCACCATTTAACAGAAGGAACTCTGCATAAATTATCGGACCGAGAACTGTCGCTTGTTTTGACCGTCAGATGATTGCACCAAACATGCAGTATATGGCACAACCAATCGTTCTTCTCTTAAGGAGCTATTATTTGGCATTCCTAAGTAATTTCCTACTTACTAACTAAACTAATTTGTTGGTTAATTAAGGGGGTTTTTGTGGTGCAAATAATTAAACTAAACCTAAACTAAACTAAACTAATTCTTCTTGGATTTTTATGGTTTTGGAAAATAAATTACTTACTTAAATTCTAATGATAAGACTAGTCTCTTGATAATGGATAGTTAGTTATCATCGCTTTCTAAAGACAATGGGAGTTATTTAATTCTCTAAGTTCTTTTAGAAAACCCTAAGCAATCGCTTAGGTCAATGATTCAATTAATTAGAAACTCGCCTAGGATCTTAGGTTAATTAATTCTTAATTAAAATGCTTTTTAGGTTCTCTTAGAGTGCTATTAGAATGATGTATGATTATATTCTCAAATTGTCAATCAACAATCCAAGAATTACGCGTGAGAGGAAAATTCATACGATCGTGCAAATATCCAAACACACATAATTAAGTCTCAAAAACTTGGATAAATTTATAAAGAAAATTCATACATCAACCTTAGCAAATATTCATATATCTGATTACAATCATAATCATGAATTCAAATCATCCATAAAATTCCCTAGATCTAGGAGAATTAGAAGATGAATAGAAAAGGTCTAAAATAATAATTACTGACTCCCCTGGTTATAACGTAAGCTCCAACCTTCAACCCATCACCGAGAGGCTAAGGAGTTTAGCCTCTCATAGCTTCGAGCATCCCGCTATCGCATTCTATCTTCGGATCCATGAGATGCAAGGTAGGGTTTGGTGAGGATTAGGGTTGGAATAGTGGAATTTTGGGTAGATGGAGGCTAGGGTTATGGTCTAGGGTTTGGGAGTTAAGAGAATTTGGAGAGCTAGGGTTTCAGGTTGCTTACTCTAAAATCTTATAAGTAATTTTCGTGGCTAATTGTGCAGTAATTATCCCCTTTTATAGTTAATTGCAAACCCTAATCAAATCTTATCTTTTTCTGATTACGGGCTCAAGTCGCAGCTAATCAGGTCTTTAGGTCGCGACTTGGACTCGGGAAATTTCCTTTTAGGCCTGATTTTGGTCCAAAACGCACAGCTTCATTTATTCTTCACAGGTCGCGACTTAACAGTTGACACATCATGACTTCAGTGGGCAATTCAGCACTCTTTATGATTTTTGGCCTTCAAGCTCCAGTTTCTCCATCTTGGGATCCAATTTGGGCTCCGGTTCCTCCTTTGCTTGCCTGAAAAGATAAAACAAGGTACCTTTGCCAAGGCAAGTGAATGATTGAATAAATCATATAAAAAATAATACCATTTTTTGTCCATAATTCATCAAAATGCAAAGTATAAACATATCATTCCTAAGGTACAAATACCATTTTTTGTGTGTAATTAAAATGTAAAATACCCCATAAAACCATATAAATATTG
This sequence comes from Acacia concinna, assembly GCA_037177275.1. Lineage (NCBI taxonomy): Eukaryota > Viridiplantae > Streptophyta > Magnoliopsida > Fabales > Fabaceae > Acacia > Acacia concinna. The sequence goes on along the minus strand of JBAGKO010044874.1, from coordinate 923 downwards.
TGTAAGATCAAGCCAAGATGATAAATGGGATAAACAGTGGAGGTACAAGTATTGTTTTTTTTATCCCAATTATATTTCCTCTCCTCCATAAAAGTAACACATGGCTTGCATTTGGTTATTCATTTTTTCCTTCATTACCATGTGGATTAAAGGGATAAAGGCAGCCACTTAATTCACTTTAACAATATATGCTCCTAACCATTGCAAATTATTTTCCACAGAGAGAGAATGAGGAATGTTTTAGCTATTATTTTATATCCACCCACCCATTTCTAATTCTCTTTTCCATCTCCACATGTTCGAATGAGAGGCAAGCAGCTGCAACCCACTTTATTTTCATTGGTTTTCTTATATTCATTTAATCCTCCATCCATTTCATCCGACTTTACACCTTTGGCTCTTTATATTCAATTTTCTCTTTCCCTTCATTCATTCCATATCATTTCCGCAGTAAAGAAGAGAGAAACTGAAGGATTCTATTATGTTGGAATTGCTACAGCTGTGAGAGAAACAAGCCGAAGAGGGGAAGAGCAAACTAAAGGTGAGTAAGAAATTATTTTCTTTTTCTTATTCTTTGGTTCAGTCATGCATGCATATTGTATTTGAGAAGTAGAGTTACATGCATGTATTATTGAGAAAGAGATTATGGAAAAAGAGAAACCAAAAGATCAATGGAAATTCTGGAAAAATCAAATGTTTGATTTGCTATATGTAGGAATAGCCAAAAGAAATTCTAGAATAATGTGCACATATATATGTGTTTTGGTTTGCTCTAGAAAGAAGGAAGTATAATCCTTGAAATGTGAACCAAAAATATATATGTATGTTTAGATAATGAAGAGAACATAAGGTATAATGATTTGGACATACATGATTAAAATCAAGGATAATAGTCATGGTTAGAAATATGGTCCAGAAATAGT
>JBAGKO010044856.1:0-10053 GCA_037177275.1 Acacia concinna | reverse complement strand
CTATCCTTCTTATATCAATTCTTATATTTTTTAATTTTATAACAGCTTTGATTATCAATCATGTATTTTTTTATGTTTTTTTTATTGGGAAACAATCATTAGCTGAGGCACTAAATGCAATAAGTGCACAAAAATTACCAGTTGCTGTCGATCCGTATTTATTGAGTGTTGAAAAAAATTAGTTAATTAATATACAACCTTTCCATGTACTCCTTATTTTAAGTCTATTTTCACTTAAAAATTTGGTCTTTAATATAAATTCAATTTAAGAGTATTAAATAATATTACTCTAATTTTACCCTTAATTAAAGGAAGATAGAGAAAAAAAAGTTGAAAAGACAACATTTATAAATAAGGGTAAAGTTGTAAATAGAACCCTCAATTATTAGCTTAGTTAACCACCTTGGTATATGAGAATTAATCAAAATGAATTTACAATAAGGACTAGAGTAGTACAAAACACGCACACATTCCATCATTCATATGGGTTCAATATATGATGCTTCTAAAATAATAGCTTGATCCACAATATAATTCATTTGTAAAATTAATGCTCATTTTTTATTTTTAATTTGTTCTTGTAATTAATTAATCCTCATTTCCAATTTCCACACTTATTAAATTTTTAAACGCATTTTTCAATAGGAGTAAAAGTGAAAAAAAATTTAATTTATAATATATTTAATGAGTTAACTACCATTTCTTGTTTTATATAAATTAGTTGAAATGGCCTATATTATAGATCAAAGTGAGTATAACATATTCTTATATATATAAGAAAAACATATTGATATTAATTCCGACATGATTTTATTTATTTTTCCACAAAACAAATTGTGATGGAATAGTAGAAAAAAGTTATATAAATTAAACTAGACAAAACATTTTTTTTCAACTAGTTGAGTTGCCTTATATTATAGACTGAAGGGAGTATAACAGATTCCTTTATATATATATATAAGAAAGACAGATTGGGATTAATCCTGACATGATTTTATTTATTTTTCCACAAAGCAGATTCGGGTGGAATAGTAGAAAAAATTATATATATTAAACTGGAAAAAAAAATTTGTTAAAAGTTCATATATTACTTCTTTTATCGGGATTTGGCTGTCCAAATCTCCATTTGAACAGTTCAAATTTAATTTTTTTTTTACTTTTTGTTATTTCAAAAATTATATACATTAAACTGGAAAAAACAATTATTTTAATAGGTAGATAATCTAAAATCAAAATAATCTTTTAACTAATATTTTTCTAAAAAATAATTTTTATATAAAAATATTAACTCTGGATGAACCAGATTAATAGATCTTTGATGGGCACCAAAGGCATCGAAACAGGTTTCTTCTTTTATCCCAAAGAGACAGTTTTCATAGTGTCCGTTTGGTTCACAGAATCGAAGGTAATGTAATACAATATAATGTAATGATAATTCCATGAATTTGTTTGGTTCGTCATTAAAGAAAGATAATGCATATACCTAAAAACGTTTGGTTGGATTATATCTCACATACATGAGAATATATGAGAATAATACAATTAGAGACAAAATTACCCCTATCTACATATATGTTTATATTTAGAATGTACAGCTTGGGTTTATGGTAATTTTTTCAATTTGTGTGGTGTACACGTCAAGTTTATAATAATTTTTTAATATTTAATGGCGAAAATATTATGTCAAATACAAGTTGGATTTATGGTAATTTTTTAATATTTAATGGTGAGAATATTATTTAATGGGATATTTTAATATTTTTAATAGTGGAATATATTTTTTAAAATTTTTTTATTGGGGAAATAGTTTTAAAAATATTATATAATTACTTAATATTTTCAATATTTAATGGTAGTAATTATTTAGTATTTAAAAACATTTATGCATGGGCACTTTGGTTGAATTAGAAAATTTTAATGGTAATAGAGTCTTTTCCAATTGATTACAGGATGTCTGAATCCCTATTAATGACTTCTAACAATGTAATCTTCATTACATCAAATGATGTAATTAGGATTATATTTTGTAATCTGGTTTACATTACGTAAGCCTAACCAAACGCTATAATTAACATATTATATCGGAATTAAATATAATTATCTCCTATGTAATTGAACCAAACAGGCTAACAGTAAACTTTGAATTAACTTTTGGATCCTAAATTTTGTTTTGGCAATTGACCTTTCAGTAAAAATATTTAGTTAGGTTTGGTCAAAAATAATATTTATTTAATTTAGCACCTAATTTTTCTGAGGTGTATGCTTTCGACAGTGTTTCAAAAATAATAAAAGCCTTTTAGTCTGGCATTCTCTTTCCTTTTACCTAAGGATTCGAGATGCTTCGGGGGTTCTTTTCACAAATTAAGATTTTCTTTGTTTTTTGAGACTGACTCCAGCATTGCCACATACATTCATAGATTTCTGGGAAATATAGAAGGAAAAAAAAAAAAAAAACAAAGCCATATGTGTCTTGTATGCTATATGGCTCACCGGTTCAGTCATTCTCAAAGCCATATGCAAGAGCTGAATTACATGGAGCCCAAGAATTAAAAATTCGGTAAGTCATATATTTTAAAATAATAAATAGAGATAGTTTAAGGTAAAAATAAACAATACAAAAGAAAAATTATATTGTTTTCATTTTATTCCAATCACAATTAAGTACTTACTTAAAAGTTGAGGTGAAAATAGGGTTTTAAAAGAAAAATTAGTACAAAATATGTATGGAGGAATCTGAATAATGTAAGTTGAAATTTTGAGAGGTGACAAAATTGTCATTCTCGAAATTAATATAAACCACACAGCATTGAGTGTAACGTAAAGCAAATTGCATTGACTTGACTCCTATCTATAAAATGAAAAGGGCACACGGAGGATTTTTCTGATCTCCATCCACCTTAAAAAAAAGATTATTAACTAAAATGTTGTGAGCACAAATAAAAGTTTCAAGCAAGTTGCACATCTTGGTTTATTTGTTTAAATGAATACCATAATAGTCTAAATAATCTTTTCAACATCGGGTTACAAAACAAATAAGTTCTTTAATTAATACCAGATAATAATTCCATATCAGTGTAATAATTCCATAATAACCTAAACAGCCCAAATCACAGCAACAAGAAATGAAATACCAATGATGTGGGCAAGAATACCCAAAAGTATCACATAGTATGAGTACAAAATACATATCAAGATAGATGCAGACTAAAAGCGGAGCTCTAGTGGGGCACTCATCAGAAAGGGAAATAAACATAAAACTACAATCGAATTCAATAAATTAGGACATCTCAAAAATTTATTGAGAGTAATTTCATTAGTGATTGCAAAATTATTCTAATGGAACTCACTTGTAGATCACCAGTGCATCATTTAACTTTGGGTGATGGTCGGAGAGATTTATCCATATAATGGTGAGAATAATTTTATGAAGAAATATATTAAACATATATTTACTAAGAGGTATAATTCATTTCGAGACTGAGCTTTTGATCCTTTGTTTTGACTGAACCCCTGCCATAAGGACCTGTTCTAAGGTACTTCCTCCCGTACTTATTATAAGCCCCTAATAATTGATAATTTTTCATTTGATGTGATTATTGTGGAATATGTAGTTATTTGGATCTTTTGTGTTATATTATTTAAGTCAAAAAATCCTAAATATTTCAAGAGAAATTTAAAGAAATTAATGGCTAATATAATTTTTTTTTGGCTGCCCTAAAAGAGGTTAATATAAGGTTGAATTTTGATTCTTGTCATTATAATTTTAAATCCTTAATTTTTTAAGTATATGAACCAAAACAAAAAGTGTTAAAAATTATAGGGACTATTTATTAAGTTCAGACTAAAATCTTATGAAATTAAACTATATGGATAAAAATAAACAATTTGAAACCATAGACCTGATATGAAAACTAATATTCAATCAAACTATAAAGACTAAAAATAATCATATTGAACTCTGAAAATTTAGAAAGAATTTTTGGGTATAGAAGTTGGTAACAAGATCCACTGGGCAAATTAATTATTTAATTAAACTATAGGTAATGTGAAAGAGTATAACGAATTTATGATGTATGTGTATATACTTATACATGTATAACTTATTTATTAATAATTGAAAATGGGATAATAGTAATCAAATTGGACCACTTTGATAGCAACAGTGTTTTTACATTGTACAAAGTCCACAACAGCTATCTCCCACGTTCATTGTCCCTTTATTTCTTTGCTTCCTCAGCCAAAAATTCTATCTATAGAAATTAGTGATATGGAATTTTGTTGAATCAACATTGGTCACTTTAAATTAAAAAAATCCAAAATTCAAATTTTTAAAATAGTAAAATTTAAATCTACGCTTAAACTTTTATCAAATTACTAATTAATTAAAAAAATTTAATTAAATTTGTTTGAATGTTGTTAAAAATTAAAAATATACATAGGTTCAATTTTTATTTTGACTATTTTAATGGGATATAATTGGATTTCCCTTTTTCTTATAGTTTTTTTTAATAACTTTTTTTTTGTTTATGTTTTGAGTGGGTATTTTTGTAGTAACCACAAAAATGTCAGTAGAAAAAGTCTCGCAATTTGCAGTGAAATTTGAATTAACTTTTGGATCTTTAACTTTTGTTTTAGTAATTGAGCTTTTAGTAAAAATATTTAGTTAATTTTGGTCAAATTCAATATTTAGTTAACTAAGCTCCTAATTTTTCTAAGGTGTAGGCTTTCAATTTTTGAAATATGTGGTGTTTCAAATAATAGAAACCTTTTAGAGTGTATTTATATTAGTTTTTTGAGAAAGATAAAAAGTGATAAAAATTATTTTAAAGAACATATTAGATGATAAAAGGGATTTGGATAAAATAATAGTGTTTGGATAATTGTTGTTATAATATTTTTTTCATATTCAAATTATCAAAAAGGACCTTAACTTCTATGATAATGACATATAAAAGGATAATATTCCATTTTAAAGGTTTTTAACATTAACTTTCATAATAAATACTAAAATTTAAATAAATTCATCTAAAAAATTAAAGTTATAACATTAATCAAATTTTATAAGAGGATATCAAGTAGCTCAAATATATATGTGTGTATTACAAAAAAAGGAAGGAGAAATGAGCGGAAAGAAAAGCTTCTTCAAAATTATGGTTTTGATGCCCAAAACCATAGTTTTAAAGGGGAAAAAAGTGCTTATGATTTTTTTAAAGTGTTTGGTTTATTATTATTTTTTGGTTTAAATTTGAAAAGTGTTTTTTTAATCCAAACACTTACTTAATTTGGCCTTCTCTTTTATTTCACACGAGGATTTGACTGATCCTTTGGGGTTGTTTGCACAAATTGTCATTGGTGTGCTACTACTGTGTGTGGTGTGGCTCACCGGTTCAGGCATCGTCATATCCATCCGCAAGGGCTGGATAACATGGGGCCCAATAATTTAGAATCCGATGAGTGATACTATCTCCGGTCTTAAATTATAAGATTTTGTTAATTTTTTTAGATAAATTAAGAAAATAAAATAAGTTACTTAATCATATCATATGTTGTATTTTATTATATTATATATTAATTCATAAGTTAAACAAAATATTTTTTTAAAAAGATAAATTTTAATACTTTAATAAATTATAATTAGCTTTTTAATTTTATCTAAAAAAGTTAACTTAATCTTATAATTAAAATTGGATGGAGTATATTTTAAAATGATAAATAAAGACAGTTTAATGTTAAAAAAAATCTGCCAGAGAGTTTAAGGTAAAAATAAAGATTACGAAAGAAAAGTATATTGTTTTCTTTTTCTTCCTATCGCAATTAAGGTAAGGTATTTTTAAAAATCAAATTAGTACTAAATATATATGGAGGAATCTGAATACTAGAAATTGAAATTTTGAGTGGTGATAAATTGTCATTCTTGCAATTAATATAAACCACACATACAGTAAACCAAATTGCATTCACTTGACTCCCATCTAAATATCTAAACAGAGACCTTAATTTGCAAAGCATATTGTTTTTTTATTCCAATCACAATTAAGTACTTTTTAATCCTTTTTATAAACAACTTTCTTTTTTATTGTGAAAAAACAAACTAGTAGCTAAGATTAATTAAAAATAATGATTGTATCAAAAATGTCACGTCTTTTCTAAATATGCCTCTATTTATATATATAAAAAAAAGTAGGAGATAGAATGAATATAAACTATATGAGAGAGAATATGTAATAAATTATTATATGAGAGAGAATTAGTGATGATTGAGATATAATTATTATAAATATACCTATTTATTAGCGGTAAAAAAGGAAAATGTAGTTTAAATTTAAAGATAAAAAATTTATTTATATTAAGGATCAATCATAAAAAAGATAATTTTTTTTATAAAAAACACAAGAGGAGAGAGTACTTGATAAAAATGTTAAGGTAAAAATTGGATTTAAAAGAAAAAAATTAGTACTAAATATATATTGAGGAATCTGAATACTAAAATTTGAAATTGAGTGGTGATAAATTGTCATCATCGCAATTAAGGACCAATCATAAAAAAGAAAAAAAAATTCATAAAAAACACAAGAGGAGGGAGTACTTGATAAACCAAATTGCATTGCATTGACTTGACTCCTATCTACAAATCTAAACAAAGGCCTTAATTTGCAATCACTCCTCCCAAAAGCTTCATATCGATCTGCTTCTTCTTCCTCTAAAGTTTTACAAATCTCCTACTTTTTCCTTCTGCTTTCTATTGCTTTCTCATCTTCTTCTTCCTCTACTTCTACTTCCGTTATGCTATTTCCACTTTCTGATTTTCTTTTTCCTTTTTCTCTTCTCGTGTACTTGAATCTTTTTTCGTAGTTTCACTGTTCACATCATCACTCTTTCTTTATGATTTCTTCATTTATCAGCTTGTTCCTCAACATCTTTTCGTCACTTTGTGTTGCTTGTATATCCTAAATTCCATTTTGTTCTTGTCTCTCCCACATTTAAAAACCAAAAAAAAAAAGTCCTGAATTTGCTTCTTATGCATTTTTTGCTGGCACTTGTTTGTTGTTGTGATAATTTTTAACTTTGCTGTTTTTCTTATATTTCTTTAAGAAGGAAAAAAAATCCTAAATATCATATTTAAAAAGCTGCTCTTTTTGTAAGCACCAAAAAAAAAAACCTGCTCTTTAAATTTGCACATGCTCTCGTCTCCAATAATAAAAAAAAAGACTAGTTATTTTGTGTAATTTTTATTTTCGGTGAGTTCAGTTTGGTTTCTTGTTTTTCCTGTTTGATTTCAGAATTTCATCGTATTTCTTTGAAAACCTTCATATTTTATTGTTGTCTTCCATTATTGTGAAGCATCTCTATTTCTTAAAAAAACTTCAAAATATCATGAAAAGCGGTCTCTCCTGCATGATCTGCGTTGGAACATTGAGGAAAGCTGATTATGGCTGTCAGATCTAAGGTCAAAATACCTTAAAATTGCGAAGTTTCACATCCGTTGCTGTAAGTTTGAGAAAATAAATATATTTATATATATGTGCGCGCGCGCGCGCGCGCACAAGCACCAAAGTCAGTGACTGCTTAACTGATATATATTCACAAAGTTCAATTTGCGTTTTAATTTTTGCAGCATATGTATATATTCTTGTGTTTCTGAAAAATATAGAGAGCAACCAAGAGAAGAAGAAACTTGTTCCAACCTCCAACTATATTGAAGACAAGTTTACTTAAGGTGAGGTTTCCTTAGTCTTACTTCACTTCTACTGTCTGGAGGTTTTATTGATCCCTTCTTGTGGTCACAAAAAAGAACGCCTTCTTGTATTCTTTTAGTAGAATATATGGGTTTTCTTTTGGCAAAATAAATAAATAAATACCGTTTTCTTTCAATTTTGCCAAAATCACAGTTTTTTTAAAAGAAAAAAATTGAATATTTGATTATTCTTATTATTTTAATTCAATTGGAATTCTCTGTACACGTAGATCTATTTGAATAATTATAAATATATAATTATCAATTTCCCATGTCTTTACTCAATAAGTTGAATTTCCACAAACGCAAAAACTTATTTAAAGGAACAATAAATGACGTTATTTTGTCATCCCCATTATAACAGTGCTCATTATATTCTTTTTTGTATTAAATATGAGTATGTATTCTATTAAAAAAGAGGTTTGGGGGAACTGAAGTAGCGTAGGATGGAATTAAATCCCATAAACCGTACATGTTTCCCCCTAAAAAAGGAATAGTAATTACATGAACCACGTTGTCTGAACCAAACTGCGTTGACTTGTACTCCCATTTAACCCATAGACTTTGAAAAAGTCTATGAGACCATTATAAAGTGGTGCATTTTGCAATTGGAATGCCAGCGGAGTTGAAATAAAAAATGTTTAACCGAAAATGAAACGAACCATTGCCTACGGACATCCTGTCGTAATAAACATTATTTTATTCTACGTTTTTTTATCCCCTTTCAATATTTCTTGATTTCTTGTACCACTGTAATAATTCTCATGAGGAAAAAGATTTAAAGCCCTTCCTAAGCAAGTAACTGACCTAACGAGACCAGTGCAAGTACAGTGTCCTGCAACAGCTCACTCACCTCTCTCAAGCCTCAATATTGAAATAAAAGCATTTTTTTTTAATCTGAAATTAAAGCTCCTCTTACTCCTATCTTTAACAGCCGTGAAAGTTTACCTTTCACTGCTTCCACACTGCTTACTACTCTAACATGTTACACGTCACTTGTCTCAGAAGCAACTCAAAGTGTTTGGATGGACCAATAAGTTACTTTAAATAATTTAACTTATGAAGCTAAGTTACTTTTGCAAAATAGGGTGTTTTGATGCTTCCTATTAGAAAAGTAACCTTTAGAAAATAAATAAATTAATTTATTGAAAAAAGTCATTTCTTCTATTCTCAATAAATGATTTTTTCTACCTCAATTTAAATATAAATTACTTTTTTTTACCTCTAATAAGTTACTCTGCCTACTTTCAATCTAAACGCAAATAACTTCTGGTGAGTAACATTTTTTTAAAACTTATTTTTTATAAGTTATTTATCAACAAAAGTCACTTTTACCACCTTTAATCCCAACAGCCGTAAAGATACTTACCCAATGACTCCTAAATGTCTCTACTGATCTAGTATTGGTATCTAAAAAATTTAGCTGTTGATACATGATAGAGGTAGGAGCACGCCCGGGTGTCAGTATAATTATTTTACAGATTTTTTACGTTTTTCACATATTTTTAATTCCACAAGAATAAAACAATGGCTTAAGTGACAGTTTTGTCTCACACATGGATTCTTGTGATAAATTTGTAACATAACAAAAATAATCTATGAAATGTCAGCTCTTCAATATATTTAGTTAATTAATAATCAAAACTAATTAGAATAACGGTCAAAATAAAATTATTCTATTTTTTACACTTTTAGAATGACATTGCCTTTCAATCATAACTTCTGAAACAAAGATTACAAAACAATAGATCATGGAAAATTCATAATTTATAGCATAAATATTAGTAAAATAAAATGTTAATCTATTAGTATAATAAAACAATAGATCACGTAAAATTCATAATTTATAGCTCCATTGCATCCGCGCGTCACATTTTTCTTGTCTCTCTGGCAATTAACGAGGGTTTCACAGAGCAAAAGGAGGTGGAAGCAACAGTAGGTCTATGAAACTCATAGAATTTAAATAATATTTTTGAAAGAGGAGTAAAATAGTCTTACGCGCACACACACATATATGAAAGACAAGTGTTTCACTTTAGATGAATTGAGAGCGAAACCAAGGGCATGTCTGTTTTGACTTATTTTGGTCAAATAAGATCTTATACATAAAGTACGAGAAAGACCCTTCTCACATATTTACTTCGTACTCTGTAAATAAGATTTTATTACCCTAAATAAGTTATTCCAAACAAGCACTAAACCATGTAATGATTACAATTACAACAAAACAAATCAAATAAAAAGTGGTCTCTCATGTTTGATCCGTGTTGGAACACAAGAAAGCTGATTATTGTTGCAGAGAGTTGAGGTTTATATAC
>JBAGKO010044746.1:0-10057 GCA_037177275.1 Acacia concinna | reverse complement strand
GGGGAGGGTTGGGAGGGGAAGGGAGGGAAAATCTTGAAAAATTTTCTCTCCCCTCCTAAAATTTTTTGTTATCCAAATAAGGGGAGGGGAGCAAAATCCCCCAATTCCCCTCCCCTCCCCTCATATCAAACACACCCTAAAGGACAAGGAACGACGAGAAATATGAAGAGTGCAACGGGGGGTTTTGAATTAATGCTTGTGAGATCAAATTTGTGAAAGAGATTGAAGATGAGTAGGAAAAGAAGATTACAATAGGATAAGGACTATTTTTGTTCTAGAAGTAATCACCTGAGAGCGTTAAGTATGAAAGTAACTACTCAGGAGTGTTGAGTATCTAGAAGTTTTCAATGACCATTTTTGCCTCAAAAATAATCACCCAAGTGTGTTAGGTATCCGAAAGTTTTTCGATGACCACTTTTTTCCCGACAAATTTACTCTGGCCGCTAGTCAATGTCAAGTTTGATCGTTAAATCATACCATGAGCTAAAATATTTTGGGATTAGCTACATTTTGGGATCTCTTCACTATTTTTGGGATTTAAGTACAATAAGAGAAAGAGAAAGGGATTTTGGGTAATATTGTTTTAATACTAGGGATAAACTTTTGAATTGTGAGTTGAGGAAGAAAAAAATATCTAAAGATTTGACAAATCATGATGGTCGAACCATATGCAATATGCAATTTAGATCAGGATAGTGAAACTTTTCAGCTCATGATGTCATTTAACGGTCAAACTTGACATTGACTAACTGTTAAATTTGCTGAGGCAAAAATAGTCCTAAAATTTTTTTTGAATACCTAACACTTCTAAATAATTACTTTCAAAATAAAAAAAATCCTTAAAAAACTTTTAGATACAGAATACTCTCCAACTATCTGAGATAAAAATTATCCTTTCCCATTACAATATAATGAAACGTTTTAAAAGTTAGTTTTCTTCAACAATCTGCAATCACTTGAAGTGACAACAACAGTAGAAAGCAAAGCATCCAACAAACAAAATGAATACTTAAAGCGATTTGATTTGATTTGATACCTTTATTAATTTCAATTCACACTCGGTGCAATTTTGACATGTCTCGATTTCTGTAGTAAGCCCAAAAATGGTTAAAAGAATCATTAGAATTATATGCAGTATTTCTCCTTTTAGTCGCTTTCAGTATAAATCTTTTGGATTTTGGAAACATACCCATGTTAGAATAAAAGAAAGATGACTCAGGTGGGCCCAAAGTCCCATTCTCAAATAAAGTTGTGGAAGTTGTAAAGTAAGTTTCTTTTTTTTTTTGGCCAACAGTTGTAAAGTAAGTTTCTATTACTTAAAGATTAACTATTAAAGATGAGTCAAAGTAAGCTTGGCCCCATTAAGAGCAGGAATAATATATCACTGTCCAGCACTTCATTATTTAGTTCTGAATTGAAAAAAGAAAAGGGATTATTAGTTTACATGAAATTATGTTATTAATTCTTAACAACGCATATTATCAGAGAATCTTTTGTGGTTGAGGTGTCTATAAATAATTTGTTTTTCTATGACATAACACACATAACCAGGTTTTATTTGTTTGTTTGTTTGTTTTTTAGTAAGATTGAAGCCATTTGTTAAACATAAAATAAAATTCATTTAAAAAGGTTTTGATATTGTCATAAATTTAATAGTGTATAGTTTATTTGGTGTATTTTTAAATTGGAAAATATAAGGTTTCAAGTCATTAGTTTTGGCCAAAGATGGTCAAACCCCTCATAATTTACTATTTCATTAGAAATGAGGCCCTATAATTTGGAAATGTGACTTTTCTGGTGGTAATTCACATCATTTTCAGACGTTGAATTTTCAGAGAGTCGGGGGGCTGTCAATTTGTATTATAAGGCAAGTGATGGGTGGGGGTGAAAATATCTGTTATTATGTTTAAAAGCTAATTAATAAAACAATTTTACAAGTTATGACAAGACGCTGAAGCTTCTGTATGTAGGCGTCGGTTGAAGGTGGGGTATGAATCAGTGAGGAGAAACCTCACTGAAACTGAATTATTTGGATTTAGTATTCATTACCCAAATTCATCTCTATTTTTCTCTGTTTTTCCTTTCAAAAACAGAGCACCTTAATTAATGAGAATTCATTTTGTGAATTTAATTGAAAGCTGTTTTTTCAAATTTTTTCCATTCTCTCTCTCATAAAGTATTAACGAATATTCATTTCAACGGCAAATATCAAAATAAAACCATTCATGACTTGTACACTGGTACAACTTGATAATTAGTTATCTGAAATTTAAAATTCTTATTTACGCTCCAAACAAAATTATGGCAAATAAGCTTAATTGAAAAACTTCAGAATCACGTCACACCAATTTTAGAGTCTATCACAACAAATTAAACCAATTAAGATTATGTCACAGAGTCTGAACACACACTGATGCCATATCATAAGGGGAAGATATTGCTTATGATAAAACCAGGGTCTCCCTTACCAAATAATTGAACCTAATTATTATAATTTGAGAATGCGACAAAAGAACCATGTCACAAACATCTGTCCACATTCTTTGTCCAACAACACCTGCATTAGTCGAGAAAGAGGGAAAAAGACTATTAAGATAACGTATATCCAAAGTTAAAAGAAAATAATAAATAAAAAGATAGCCCTGCTCTGAGGAGAGGGCAATGATTGTGGATTGGGTGCAGTGTGACACGTGATGATTGGAGATGGATGAGCGGTGGCGCGTGGTGAGAATGGTGAACGGGTTTTTGGACTCGAGTGCCGAATGAGTGTTGTGTGCGCGTGACGGTGGAGACGATGAATGAATGTGTGAGGACGGTGGAGAAGGTGGTGAGCTGTGTTGCCCATCTCTTGACCCAATGGATAAAGTCACCATAGATTTCTCTTAAATTTTTTTAGAATAAAATTAAATAAAATGTAATATTAAATAATTTTTAAATTAAATATTAGACATAACTGACAAAAATGTCGTTTTTATTTAAAATTTTATGTTTTTTAAATTAATCATTCATAATTTCAATTTATTCATTTTAATGTATTTTAATTATAATATATTTAATAAAAAATCTCAAATTATATGAAATTAAATGGTAAAAATAAAGTTATTAGTCACTCTCAACACGTTTCATCAAAACTCTCTTTTTTTTAAAAAAAAAAACCTTAAATCTCATAAAATCTTAAAAAATTTAATTACTTTTCAAGTTTACATTTATTTAACATATTCTCCACCAATATGAGGTCATATCAACACTCTACACAATGATAAATAAGAGTAAAATTGTGCACTCATTTTAAAATTTAATTATACTGTATGACTTATAAATGAAACAAGAAAATATTCTCTCACCTATTAGACACTTTAGTATAACATACTCTAGTAACCCCAGGAGGGCGGAGGTTTAACCTCCAGGCATTATTTTCAGAATTTGTAAAATAGAGAAAATTCAAGTATTTTCCCCAAATTTTACATCACTAATGCACATAATTTGTAAAATAGAATTTGTACTTTTTTGTTTTGAAGAAACGAATGAATATTGAGAAGAGAAACTGGAAATATAAAAATCAATTTAAAGGACAAGGAACCATCGAAAAAAAAAAATTAAAGGACAAGGAACGGCGAGAAATGCGAAGAGAACAACCGGAGTTATGAATTAATGCTTGTGAGATCAAATTGTCAAAGAGATCGAATATGAATACGTAAAGAATATGGCAAGATAATGAAACCTTTTAAAAGTCAGTTTTCTTCAACAATCTTCAATAACTTTTAAGCGACAACAACAGGGCAAAGCAAAGCATCTAACAAGCAAAATAAATACTTAAAGCGATTTAATTCCTTTATATAATGTCAATTCACACTTGGTGACAATTTTGACATGGCTCGGTTTCTGTAGTAAGCCCAAAAAAGGTGGAAAATATCATTAGAATTATATGTAATATTTCTCCTTTTGGGCTCTCAGTATAAATCTTCTGAATTTTAGAAACACACTTATGTAAGAATAAAATTAAAATAAATTTGGTGGGCCCAAATTCCCATTCTCAAATAAAGAGATGGAATTAGAATCTAAAGAACAACTCAAATAGCTGCAAGGTAAATTTGTATTATTTAAAGATTAATGATTAACGATGGGCCAACTTAAGCTTGGCCTCATTAGATTAAACATTAACATAAGATCCGTAATGATATATCATTGTCCAGCACTTCAGCGTTTAATTCTGAAATTTAAAAAAGAAAGGGGGTTATTAGTTTATATGAAATGATATTATTAATTCTTGAGATCACATATTATCCCAGATTATCTTTCGTCTTTCACGTGTCTATAAATAATTTTGTTTTCCTATAACATACCAAGCATAAGAAGGTTTTGTTTATTTATTTTTGTTCGATTATTTTTAGTAAAATTGAACAAACAACCGTTAATTATACATAAAATAAAATTCATGTAAAAAGGTTTTAATATTGTGATAAATTTAAATGTTAACAGATTATTTGGTGTATTTTTAAACTGAAAAATCTAACGTTTCTAGTCACTAGTTTTGGCCAAAGATAGTCAATTCCCTCATTGAAAAATGAGTCCCAATAATTTATAAATGTGACTTTTCAAGCCTTAATTCATATCATTTTCAAAAGTTGGATATTTAGATTTCAGAGACAAGCGGAGCTGTCAACTTGGATTATAAGGCAAATGATGGGCTAGGTGCATGCTTTTAATTGTTGCTTACAGTTCGGCCTCATTAAAACATGATAACGCTTGTTTTATAAAAGAGGACAGCCTTCTTACCTATTTAAAGGCCTGCTTATTTCAATAGGCCACATTTTTTTTAAAGGCCCAAACGACAAACCTACTTATTGGCTTGTTCAATATATATAACACTTTCTAATTAAATCAAGTTTTATTTAAAACTACAATTTGTATACTCTTTGAAACCTACATAAAATGCACACTATAGTAGGCTTAAAATTTACTTATGACCTTAAGCCAGGAAAAAAAAGAGAGTCTTTTTATGGGTTTACATTTTAAGTAAGCTTTTAAAAATTATTTGAGCTCTTGACTTTAACCAAAAAAAAAAAAAAAAAGAGCATGCATTCAAGTTTAGGCTTATTTATAACTAAAATCTAACTTGACATGGCCTATTTCCATCCCAACCATAAGGATTGAGGCTAGTAACATTTTGTAATCACAGTGCCTCATTTTCAATAAAATAAATTATGACGAAACTGACCATCTTCATTTATAGTCAAGGGATATGATAAAACTAACTCAAACTAAAATTATTATTCAATAAAATATGATAAATAAAGCAGATAGTTTAATTGAACGGCAATATAGTTTTCATAAATAAATATTCATAATTATAAATCTATACTGATCATATATAAATTATATTTTTTTGCCCCTCACTCCTTGCTCTCCATCACTGGACGTATTTAGGAGAGTATAGAGAAGGAAGCTTCAGGAGTCTTGGAAAGCTTGTACCCCACTCTTCAGTCCGTTAGGTATCCGTGTCTGTGCGTCATTCCCCTTTGCCAAACTTTTTCTTCTTCCTTGTTATCGCTGAGTACGTGCTTGAGGCTCTCTTTTCGTGTTCTGTTCTTGCCTTTATCCTCTGTTTGCGACCTTGTTGTGGTTATGGCGGGCAACATTTTTCATCTTATCTTCTCCTTGTTGGCCCTGTTTTTGCTTTGTAATTTTATTTTACCGAATAATTGACCCTAATTATTATAATTTGAGAATCCAACAAAAGCCTCATGTCACAAATATCTATCCACATTCTTTGTCCAACAACACCTGCATTAGTCAAGAAAGGCCTAAAAGACTATTAAGATTATGTATATCCAAGTTAAGAGAAAAGAATAAACAAAAAGGTAGTCATGCTCCATTTCAAATTTCATCCCTTAATATATTAAGTTGTTGTTGATATTACAGTAGCACCTAGTGTTAAAAAAAATATTGAAATAAATGTCAACAAGCAACTTTATTATTCAGTGATAGGAAAGAATAGACATATGTTAGCAAAAAACATACACACTATTTAAGAATTGGAGAATTGCATTGAAGTCCTAAATAAAAAAATAGTAATTCATTGACAAGGCTTATGATAGCTCCTCAACTTGTTAATAATAACTTCTCAAATTAAAATGATAACTTCTTATTTGTCAATTGAGACTTTGCTGATATTATTTTTCTTACTTAATACCTACATACAATTCTCCTTTTAAGAAAAGAGAAACTAGTAGGAAAAAAGAAGATGCAAATTTCGTATAGAAAATAAGCAATGAGATACAATCCCTCAAACCTATTTAATTTAGGAAAAATCCTAGAAAATACTAATAAAAATGATAAAAAGACAATTCAATGTAGTGAAATGTGAAAAATCTCAAATTGGTCTTTAGTAGGAATATGGAATTTTTGAACTCTTAAAAATTTTGAGAAATTACCTAAATTGTCAAACCTCCTTAACATTTTGACATTTATTAGAGAAATAAAGACAAAAATCACATGCAAATGGAACTAGCATAAAATACTGACAATAATCACTTGTTTACAATACAAGCCCTCATCGAAGGGTTTTCAAATATTTACAAACCAATTCAAAATTTTGTCAGATACTACACTAAATCTCTAACATCTTCAAGGTCATGTGCGTCTCACTTGTTTCAGGTAACTGCTTTTTCTCTAGAGCCACTAGCTTCTACTAGGTTAATTTAAATAAAAAAAATATACCAAGTGAGATTTGATTGAATCCCACTAGGAACAATTATTCGATCATCCAAAATGTAATAAATAGATAGGCAATGCACCTAATTGACAAAACCTTAGTTGCCTTAAGGTCAAATACAAAATTTACCACAAATAAGAATGCACTATAGTGCAAACAATTTGGGATCATTCTATTATTAATGAGCCTTTATTTTGATTTTCTTAGGTTAAATTAAGTCCTAAAAACATGATTAGAAAGGGGGTTTTGAAATTTGGTTGTTTTTAGAAAAAATTAAAATGCATGAAAATTCTACTATTATATTTTTTTGGTATTTTTGGAAAATAATGAAGAGAGAAATATTTATGGATTAAAAGTGATATAATAAAATAAGTTTGGTATCAAAGTTGGCGGCTTTTCTAGCTTCTTAAAATAAATTGAGAATTAATTTTGCATTAAGTCAAATTGAAAACCCCAAGCAATCGCATTGAGTACAATCTACCTAATTAATGACTAATCCGACAATTGCATTCATAGTTATTTCTTAGATAAATTGTTAAAAACTATTTGATGTGTACTTGAAAATCATTTTACACTACTACAAATTTTCATTTTTGTGGCATTTTTATTTGAAGATTTGTAGCACTTAAAAATACCACATAAATTGGCGCTACGAAAAGTTCTTATGGTATTTTTTAGATAAAAAAACGCTATAAGAGAGGGGTAGGGGTGGGTTTGTGGGCCTAGCCTAGTTTGGCACTCAGCCAGCTGAGAGCCACAATAGGTAGGGCCTATTGTGGCGCTCATCTAATTGAGTGCCACAGTAGGCCACATTAATTGTGGCACTTAGTTAAGTGAGCACCACAATAGGCCAACATTTTTTTAAAAAAAAAAAAAATTTCCCCTCCTCATTTTCCTACATGATTTGATTTTCCTACACACATATATGCAAATATGTGTCCATATGTAGAAAAGAAAGTATTTGGTAACATCATTTAAATAAGGAATTTGTACATATGCAAACATTAAAATATAATTATATCAAATATCAATTTGGCTACAAAAAAGAGTCTAATAAACTACATATTGATGTAAAAAATGTAAAAAGAAAGATGCAAGATCAACTACAAAGGTATTTGTCTTATCAAGTATTCACACCATTCCTCAATTATTGCATTGACTTGTTCTTCAGACAAGCTATCAGCCCGTTCACCTTCAAAATACTACATCCATAAAATGAAGAACCCAAATTAATATCACAACAAATTTACATCTAGTAATAAAATAAATGTAAAACACAATATGAATTAAAACTTAAATGACTTACATATTGAGGGACGAAAGATTTGTTGTGGGTAATTATATCCTTCATATATTTCATTATATAATACCCATAATAATCATTTTTGGGCTGATATGGGCACTGTAACGATATAATAAAAAAGTTGTTTAACTTTGTAAATAAAAATCGTATAATTACAATGCTTTTAGTAAACCGTGATAAATACCAAAATCTTCTTCCATCCGTAGCTTTTGGCAGGGTCAAGTGATCTAGAGTGTGAGAGAGAGGCAGATACTCGATATGTAGTCAAAGCACTAATAAAACAAAATATAAATTAATTATTTTTACTCATTCATTCAATCATAGACATAAATATTAACACATACAGAACCCTTACTTATTGAACAACATGTTCATCTCTGGACGGTCCCTTGGTAAACCATTTCTTAAAGGATCTAAATAGTAAATGCATGGGCCTGGTTGGTTTGCAGGCTTGATTACGATTAATATCCAATATTGTCTAAGTTATTTTCAAAAATATTTTATCAGTGATCATGTTATATTTCCAGTGAAATAAAGCAAAATAAACATTAAAATACTATGTGTATAACTTACCCTGTATTATAAGGCACTAAGAATTGCATATCATTAGTGGTTGTTCTTTCTGTAAAATACTAACTAAGCAAAATGGACTGCTGGTTTATATCTACATTGTCCCCATAATTGCCAACGAGAAATGGGTTGACAAATATGAAACGTAACCTCTCACTTCCCCCCATGACGTCATGGTAGAGGTGCCTTTGTAGAAACCACATAATATGATTTATACCAATAAAGCAATTGATAAACATGAATTAAAAGTGTTAGAAAGTAATGATAAAATACCTAATCCAGATATTTATAATCAAATCAGAAGCCCATCCATGACTGAGTATTTCATTAAGCACCTTCGTTGTGAATTTTTTTTTAATTCCATCTACATTGTAAATACGCCTATCAAAAGTTAATTTCAATAAATCTCCACTTAGCAAAGAAGGAGCAATTTGGAGGGGTCGGTCAGTTATCTGATTTTGACCTCTATGGCCATCTAGTGCAGTGTGGAGCACTTTAAATTTTTTTCCTTGCTCCCAAACTTGTTTCCCTGTAGAATGGGAAGCCTACAAATATAATAAAATGCCATCATAAAAATTTATATCGAAGTACATAGAAAAAGTATAAGCAGTATTTGTCATAATAGGTGGTACCTTCTGACATGGCTCTATCAAATGTGTTGGCCATGCAACATATCCCCCGACAACGTCTCTAAACATGACTTTTTCATGCGAAGAAGGGATAGGCAAGAACGTATCTTCATTCATGCAAATGTTGACCCTTACTTTGAGTGCGTTATCGGGTATGGGAGAATTGTGCAATGTCTCATTATTGTTGTTGAACACAACCCCAATAGCAACTGTATACTTTAATTGATCCACGTGAAGCTTGCATACAGATTCGCCCTGGCAAAATAGAGTTAGTACATTAAGGGCAAAAAATATATAATCTGTAATGTAATAAAATGTTAAATACAAAGTAAATTATTTACCAAAGGAATAGGAACTTTAGAGAAAGAAGTATAGCTATCCTCCATACTTGTGCTCTCATATGCTGAGGCACATTGCGTTAGACGGGACTATACTAGAATTTCAATATGTTTGGCCAACATCTCATTGATACGGCTTTGTTATTGTAGTTGTTCTTGTGTGTTCTTCTAGAACAAATGCATCTGCTCCCTCAGCTACCTTACCTCATTCTGAAATATTTAGTCGGTATCACTCCAAAACCAGTACCCCAAACACGACCGTTATACTCAGGTTGTCCTAGAGCTTTGCTGAGCGAATCGTCGCAACCAATGTAACACCCCAAAATTCCTATATGGAAAATGACAAGTCAGATGAATTTTTAGTAAAGCCAGTATCTTGACTGTCTTTAAAATTTCAAACCAGACTGTCAATAGTCTTCAAATAATCCAAAAACATTCCCCATAAATTCTTAATCCTTCATTTCATCGTGTACTATTTTATCTCGAATTTCTATGAATTTAA
>JBAGKO010044736.1:0-10057 GCA_037177275.1 Acacia concinna | reverse complement strand
ACCCATTGTAAGATTGAGAACTTGTTCATAGCCTTGTTTTAGTTGTTAATATCCCTTAGTTCTTGTTCATATCCTTTATTTACTTGTTTATGTCCTGTTTGGGTGTTGGTAAAAGTTTGTAAATTTCTCACCCATGGGAAAAATTGAGAAATTGTTCACGGCCTTGTTTTACTTGTTCATATCACTTATTTTCTTGATCATGTCGCTTATTTACTTGTTTATGGCTTGCTCAGGAGCTAGTAAAAGTTTGTAAATTTGACACCTATTGTAAGATTGAGAACTTCTTCACAGCCTTTTTGCACTTGTTAATATCCCTTAGTTACTTGTTCATATACCTTATTTACTTGTTTATGGCCTACTTGGGAGTTAGTAAAATTTTTTAAATTTGACACCCATTGTCAGATTGAGAACTTGTTTACAGCCTTGTCGCACTTGTTAATATCCCTTAGTTACTTGTTCATAACCCTTATTTACTTGTTTATGGCCTACTTGGGAATTGGTAAAAGTTTGTAAATTTGACACCCATTGTAAGAATTGAGAACTTGTTCATGGCCTTGTTTAACTTATTAATATCCCTTGGTTACTGATTAATATCCCCTAGTTACTTGTTCATATCCCTTATTTACTTGTTTATGGCCTGTTTAGGAGTTGGTAAAAGTTTGTAAATTTGTCACACATGGGAAAAATTTAGAACTTGTTCACGGCCTTGTTTTACTTTTTCATATCACTTATTTGCTTGTTCATGTCACTTAATTACTTGTTTATGAGATGCTCAGGAGTTGGTAAAAGTTTGTAACTTTGAAACCCATTGTAAGATTGAGAACTTGTTCATAGCCTTGTTGCACTTGTTAATATCCCTTAGTTACTTGTTCATATCAACTATTTACTTGTGTATGGCCTACTTGGGAGTTGGTAAAAGTTTGTAAATTTGACACCCATTGAAAGATGTGAGAACTTGTCCTCGACCTCATTACTTGTTAATATCCCTTAGTTACTTGTTCATCTCCCTTAATTACTTGTTCATGGCCTACTTGGGAGTTGGTAAAAGTTTCTAAATTTGACACCCATTTTAAGAAATGAGAACTTGTTTTACTTGTTCCTATCCCTTAGTTACTTGTTCATATCCCTTATTTACTTGTTTATGGCCTGTTTGGGAGTTGGTAAAAGTTTGTAAATTTGTCACCTATGGGAAAAATTTAGAACTTGATCATGGCCTTGTTTTACTTTTTCATATCACTTATTTGCTTGATCATGTCACTTAATTACTTGTTTATGACTTGCTCAGGAGTTCCTAAAAGTTTGTAACATTGACATCCATTGTAAGATTGAGAACTTGTTCATAGCCTTGTTGCACTTGTTAATATCCCTTAGTTACTTGTTCATATCGACTATTTACTTGTTTATGGCCTACTTGGGAGTTAGTAAAAGTTTGTAAATTTGACACCCATTGAAAGAATTGAGAACTTGTTCACGACCTCATTTTACTTGTTAATATCCCTTAGTTACTTGTCCATATCCCTTAATTACTTGTTTATGGCTTGCTTGGGAGTTGGTAAAAGTTTCTAAATTTGACACCCATTGTAAGAAATGTGAACTTGTTTTACTTGTTCCTATCCCTTAGTTACTTGTTCATATCCCTTACTTACCTATTTATGGCCTCCTTAGTAGTTGGTAAAAGTTTGTAAATTTGACACCCATGTTAACAATTTAGAACTTGTTAATGGCCTTGTTTTACCTATTCATATCATGTATTTGCTTGATCATGTTACTTATTTACTTGTTTATGGCTTGCTCAGGAGTTGGTAAATGTTTGTAAATTTGACACCCATTGTAAGATTGAGAACTTGTCCACAACCTTGTTGCACTTGTTAATATACCTTAGTTACTTGTTCATATCCCTTAATTAGTTGTTTATGGCTTGCTTGGGAGTCGGTAAAAGTTTGTAAATTTGACACCCATTGTAAGAATTGAGAACTTGTTCATGGCCTAATTTTACTTTTTAATATCCCTTAGTTACTTGTTCATATCCCTTATTTACTTGTTTATGGCCTGTTTGTGAGTTGGTAAAAGTTTGTAAATTGGTCACCCATGGGAAAAATTTAGAACTTGTTCATGGCCTTGTTTTACCTGTTCATATCACTTATTTGCTTGATCATGTCGCTTATTTACTTGTTTATGGCTTGTTCAGGAGTTGGTAAAAGTTTGTAAATTTGACACCCATTGTAAGATTGATAACTTGTTCACAGCCTTTTTGCACTTGTTAATATCCCTTAGTTACTTGTTCATATCCCTTATTTACTTGTTTATGGCCTACTTGGGAGATGGTAAAAGTTTGTAAATTTGGCACCCATTGTAAAAATTGAGAACTTGTTCACGGCCTTACTTTATTTGTTAATGTCCCTTAGTTACTTGTTCATATCCCTTAATTACTTTTTTATGGCCTGCTTGGGAGTTGGTAAAAGCTTGTAAATTTGACACCCATTGTAAGAATTGAGAACTTTTTCACATCCTTGTTGCACTTGTTAATATTCCTTAGTTACTTGTTCATATCTCTTATTTACTTGTTTATGTCTTTCTCAGGATTTAGTAAAAGTTTGTAAATTTGACACACATGGTAAAATTTTAGAACTTGTTCACGACCTTGTTTTACTTGTTCATATCACTTATTTGCTTGTTGATGTCACTTATTTATGTGTTCGTATGCCTGATTCACTTCTTCATGACCAACAATGCATTGTTCAGCTACCTCAATACCATGACACCAATGGTAAGAAATTTAGCACTTACAAACCACCCTAAATTACCAATTCTAAACATGTTAACATTTATCAGATGAACAACACAAAACCTCAATGTAAAAGATTGACATTCAAGTTACATTGCATCAAAATATTGTCATTGTCATAAGTAGGGAACTATGACTATGTCTTCATTTGGCCTTTAGCCTGATGAAGCACTTTTGTTACAGTGCTCCATACTTTATTTTTCTCATGAGTAGCAAGCCACCATAGTAGGTCCTTCCTAAAGTCGGCCATAAGTTCCTAAAATTTCTTAAGTGTTCAGTTGGTTAGTGGAAGGATAATAATCAACTTCCTACAATTCCACAAGTGTTCCTACAATGCATATCGTAATCACTCAAACATATACCCACTTACTTCAGTGTAGTTTGGAATTTCCTGGTAAGGCCAATTGATCATATTGTTAATAATATGGAGTCCACAATCATCACTGCAAACATGTGCAAACATCATATCAACGTCATACTATAAGCAAAAAATGTTTGAATGACTACATCTGATTGATTCCAGCTCACTTGTTAAGTTGTTTAGGCACTTGTGGGAATATGATGTCAGTGTTGGTATCACTGTCAGATATTGAGGCAGCCTTGGGCTTCACTAGCTTAAAAATCTTAATCATTCTTTATCTCTAGTACAGTACAATAAAGTATCATTATTCAACTATATAACATAAGACATAATGTAATGACACTAATGATATTAAAACTTAGAAATGTTTGAGCCATCAATTGCTTTCCCATGTGTTCATGGTCAAGCTTCCTCCTCTTCTTCATAGCATCTTGGCCATCCCCTCCACCCAAAGAATCCGAGACAAAGACCTTCAGCGTCTTCGATTTAATTACGAAGCAAAACTAATGACTAAGAAAAAGGTGTGGTCCCAAGACATAGTCGCACTTTGCCAAATTGTAACCAATGTGCTCTAGCAATATTTGCTTCAACACTTTGTCTACTCCCTATCTTTTCTTATCATGTATCACTGATATAATAAAGTCAGAGTCAAATATGTGCCTCTTTGCTTGACACTTATGTGCCTTTTGGTCACCACTAAACACATTGGCAACAAAACTCACTATTTGCACACAAAGTAATCTTAATTTTAGTCCCATGCTTTAACAAGATATTATAAAATAAAAAAGTATCGGTCTACCCTATTGCTAATCCACTTTCTTGGTCCCAACGCCTTCAACTCCCACCGTGTGGCATAATAGTCATAAATTTGTACTAAAATCCTGCACAAACAAAGTAAGACACCATTTTACATATAACCTTTACAATGTTCATGGCCTATGATTGTAATTGTAAACAATTAATGAATACTTATAATTCACCCTCCTATTTTGAACACCACTTAGAGCAATATGTGTAGAAATCGTCCTTCTTTTTTAGTTGGTCCCTTCTAAACATTGTGGGTAAAAAGGGAGACTTCACTGCTGTCTTTTTAGTTCGCTTAGATCTTCTACTTGGTACGTGGACTTCATGAAGTTGCCTCTTTCCTTTTACATGTTGCGGCTATCTTAGTTGTTGCTTTCCCTCTTGGTCTGCATCCCCTCCATCTTCTTCTTCATTACTACCTTCTGTCCGAGCTCCATGTCCATGTCCATCCCCATCTCCTTCCTTTGCAGTTCCATCTTCATCATCTTGTTCATTATCCCCAGTGTCTATCTCATGTTCATCATGTCCTCCATCTTCTTCTTCATCAGTACCTTCTGTCCCAGCTCCATCTCCATCTCCTTTCTCTTCAGTTTTATGTTCCTCATCTTGTTCATTATCCCCAGACTTGTCCTTCTCATCTTCATTGACATTTCCATCACATTCTTCTCCAACTGTATCCAGCTTTACACCTTCAACGTCTACTCCTCTGTGAAGCATTTTATTTTTGAACTCCTTCAATGCATTTGTCACAAATAATTGTATTCTTGATGTTGCTGCATTCACCTCACATTAGACTTTCATGTACAGCTCCTTTACTGCCTACACATTAAAAAGTGTCAGATAACACTATTATCCTATCAACATGTAACAACACGAGGCAGGCTACTCACTGGCTCATGGAGTGATAATAATTTAGCTATTGAGTTGAAAAGGTCGGTGCCTTGATGGCATGACTGAATAAAATGCCGTGGCAAGTTCTCTTTTCAAGCTTGAGTCTCTCTTTGAAAGCACCATTATCCCAATGCTTAAGGGCATCTTATGGACTCCAATCAACTGGTTGTAGTGTGTAGAATTGAAGGAAGTACACTTGCATGGAAAAATCAAAAGTACATTAGTCAAAATGAATAGTTAACTAATTCAATTCACATTATGTCATTTATATTACAAAGTAAAATGCAAGTACCAGTAAAAAATAGATGTAGCCTCCAACACTTGCCACCCTCGCCTTTCCTCTACTTCGAACTGCCTAAATTGCTCAACTTCATCATTGAGTTCATCAAGCACAAATGCTGCCTAATTGTACTTGTCTTAATTGTTGTTTGTTACAGCCATTACTTTCAGCAACCTCTCACTCACATTTGCACTTCTTGTAAGACAAAGGAAAGTTCCCAAAACATATAGCACAAAGTAGAACTCAAACTTATCATCTTCCTTTCCCTTCTTCATGATGTCGAAGATCTCCTTATAGCAAAGTAGGTGGTATTTTTTCTTTATGGCCACCACAGTACTGCCATTTCCATAAACACTCACTTTCAACCCCTGATTCCTTAAGCCCAAAATTATCTCCACATCCTTAGGCATAATTTTTACAATCTTCCCCCATATTGTCAATTGCTTGGTGGGGGATCATATGCATGCATTAACTCCATGCATACATTTCTAAGAATCTTCTTACACTCAACATTCAGAAGATGTCCAAATCCTATCTTATCAACCCTTTTCTTCAAAGGTTTGTTCTTATTAACAAAATCAGCCATCTCCTTCAATTTTCTAGTGGAGCATTG
The DNA here is from genome assembly GCA_037177275.1 of Acacia concinna. NCBI lineage: Eukaryota > Viridiplantae > Streptophyta > Magnoliopsida > Fabales > Fabaceae > Acacia > Acacia concinna. The sequence continues at coordinate 4,323 of JBAGKO010044736.1, read as the reverse complement.
CGTATTGAAGGGGGCAACATATTTGTTACCCTTCCTTTCTCCTTCTATGGCAACCTCACCTGCATTAGTTGGAGTAACCATTTTGCTTGGACCTGCACAAATGGTGCACTTTATTATAAAAATAGAGGTTTATGTATAACATTCCACTTTCCAAAACGACAGTAACAAAATAAACCACTCCTTCATCACCAATAAGTCAGTACCTAGAAGAGAAACTAATGTATGTCAAAGACAAAACAAGGCAGGAAACATGTTAGTTTGAACTAAATATTTACATGTAAGGTCAATATATTAACATACCTAAATACCAAAAACCAAACTTCCTATTTACAGGTTCCAACAATCACCTGTTATAAAAAATTCAAACATTTACATATGCACAACTCAAACAACACCATGAACAACTTGTCATATAAATAAGACGGCAATCAACAAGTAAATCAAGGATATGAATAACTAAATAAGTCATATGCACAACTCAAACAACGCCGTGAATTACAAGGTTTTTCCTTACTCCCAAGCAGGCCTTGAACACATTAATAATTCTTGTCAACAACTAAATCACGAGTATGAACAAGTAAAAGCAAGTTTTGAACAAGTTGTACATTCTTATGATGGGTGTCAAGTCCCAAGCAGGCCATACACAAGTAAATAATTCTTGTCAACAAGTCCATCAAGCGTATGAACAAGTAAAAGCATGTGTTGAACAAGTTGTACATTCTTATTATTGGTGTCAAGTCCCAAGCAAGCCATGAACAAGTACATAATTCTTGTCAACAAGTACATCAGGCATATGAACAAGTAAAAGCAGGTGTTGAACCACTTGTACATTATTATGATGGGTGTTAAAAAGTCCCACACAAGCCATGAGCAAGTACATAAGGGATATGAACAAGTAAACCAGGTACATTAACAAGTAAAAGAAGATGGTCAACATGTGAATTCTTATGATTGGTTTCAATTTTGATTCTGCTTGTCAACAATGACATGTAGTTCATGAACAATAGCATCAGACATATGCACAATCCAAACACCATAATGAACAAGTTATCATTTGGCATGATGGGTGTCAAATTCACTTGTTTATAAATAAGAACATGTCGTCTATCAACATGTCAATCATGTAAATCAACAAGTCATTCAGCTATATGAACAGGGCAAACATGGTCCTTAATAAGCCAATTTTACTGGCCTTATCTCAACATACACATATGGTCCATCAACAACTAAATCATGTATACAAACAAGTCAAATAATGTCGTGAACAAGTTGTAAATCGCGTATTGATGGCATTTTACTTGTATTTATCAGCAATTCCTTGTTGCCCATGAACACATCAATCACGAATATGAGCAAATCAAATACGGTCATCAACAAGTTCTCAATTCTAACGATAGGTGTAAAGTCTTCAACTTTATGAACAATTCCTTCTTACCCATGAACAAGGGAATCACAAATTGCAACAAATGAATTAGGCATATGAACAAGTGAAAGACATTGGTCAACCTAAGCAATTTCTCATGACACTGAATGAGGCATAAACTCTAGCTCAAAAGCTTTATAGCAATCTCAGATCTCATATTCTAATTACACAATCCAGACTTTCACATTTATTAATATAACAATACTAATCAAACACTCATCCTCAAATCAAACCACAATATATTTAAGCCTAAGACCCATACATGCAAAAAAAATCCAGCACTACAATGTACTCAAACTTCTATACTGCCAACTATAAAATTACTCATCCATCTCTTCATTTGTTCAAACGTATATTAACAACAGAGAGTTTTAACCAAAACCCAAACTAACATGTTAGAAACCACTAACTTAACTAAAGGAGATTAACACTAGTAGCAACCAAAAGTATTACAAAATGGGGAATACAAGGCAACGCACCTCACCAACAATGTCATCGATAACGGACCCACCCTAATGTCACGGCGACGTACCTCATGAAGATTTCCACCTCAACAACAACAGACACCCACAACAGCATAATGGCAACCACTAAATGCGATAGAGGGCTTTGGAAGGCCGTCATAGCACCGCAGTGGAATGCCACTCAATCTATGGACAGAGTACACCGATTACTAATGAAGCAAGAGCAAAGGATGATTCAGAAGAGAAGAGGACTATTCGAAAGAGAAGCAGATGTTTTGGATGACAGGTTTTGCAAATCTGAAGGTTTTCTATGAGACCCCACTCACACTTCTTTTTCTTTTTTAACCGTCTATGCAACAGGGGCAGTAAGGTCTTTTGGCAATAAAAATTAATCTCAGTTTAGACCTCTGGGACTAAATTGAAAATTCAGAATATTTTCGGACTGAATTTATATTAATTGGCAACTGTGGTCTCTAAATGAAATTCTCCCTTATAAAAAGGGGAAAGGATAGAGATAAAGGATGCACGCATGGCTGAATAAAATAGGAGCCTTCCAATCTATATGTGGGTGAACCTTGAGAGGTTGGGGGAATGTTCTATTTTTTTCTAGTCATTGACAGCAAGTCAAGAGCTCATAATTTAATGGAGAAAGATTAAACTATTAAACTTTCGAGTTACGGTAGATTTATAGCATGGATGAAGATCTGGCATTGAGATTTTGTTTCCCTTTTCTCTTCTCTTATTTCTTCTTTCTTTTTATTTTGTCTTTGGTTAGCTATTATTTTTATCATGAGAATGTTTAAGTTATGTAGCCAAACCTTAATTTTGGATTATTTAGTTTAATTATGGATTAGTGGACAATTGTTCTTTTAATTGCTATAATTTTATGTTTGTTGATTCAATTGTAAGCTTAATTGTTTTGAAAGATGAGGGATTTGATTGGAATTTAATTTGATAGTCTTTTTTTTATTGAACGGAAATTCAAAACAGAACAAGGAAAAAAATAAACTAAAGGGGTAGTAGCATCAGCCTTTAAAGCTTCAAACAAAAAATCTGGTGCCTTTTGGAATGGAAAATAACCATTTAATTTTATATTCTAAAGGATCCTAGATATAAGAAATTTAGAATATACCTTCAATTGAATCGTGCAGGATTTTGTTTTTCATACTTAATTTACTTGTAGGATAGATATATACCTACCTTCCCTACATAGTCTTATATATTAGGCTTGCACTTAAATGAATATAATTACATAGTAGTTGTCGAAGGAATTAGAGATTAAAATAATTGGAATGCCTTTTAGTGAATCGAAAGACACTTGTAGGTAAATAAAATATCTAAACTAACAAATATAACTTTAAATGCAATTAATATGAGAAATTAGATACTAAGAAATAATTAAAGTCATAATAATCTAAGTTACCCATTAGATCTAGAATCACCCTTAGCCTTAGTCTTAGCTTTAGTCAAATTTGATTTTCTTTTCTTCTAATTAGTGTTTACCCAATTTGTATTGACTCAACTTAAGTAAAAAGGTAAATTCATTGCTCAACTGCATACCATACTTACTCTTTATTACTTGAAACAATCAGTACACTTGTGGAGTTTTAGGCTCAATAAATGTTTGGCTATCACTACCACACATATCTTTATACTCCCTCCGGTCCTAATTATAAAAGCCTTTTAGAGAATCTTAGGAAAATCCTAAAAAAGCTAATTACATTACTTTAAGATATTAAAATTTGTTGTTTTGCTTCAAATTATATTGTTTGACTTATGAACTAATATATAATGTAATAAAACATAATATATGGTATGATTAAGTAATGTACTTAATTTTCTTAGAATTTTCCTAAGATTCTCTAAAAGGCCCTTATAATTAGGACCGGAGGGAATATTAATTATCTTGCATTTACCAAGAAGTCAATTTACAAGAGCACTACAAAAAAGGGGTCATTTTATAGCGATTTCTTTGTAGCAATTTGTAAAGTGAAAAATTTGTAACGGTTTTACCAAAAACCGCTACAAATTTGCTACATGGTTTAACAAAGGATTGCTACAAATGTACAGTGTGAGCATTTTATAGCGGTTTTTAAAAACTGCTACAAAATGCGAACCGTAAAAAATTTGTAGTAGTTTTATAGAATCGCTACAAATTTGATGCGAAATACGAGAAGCCTTGCAGTTTGTAGTGTTTACTGTAGCGGTAAAAAACTGAGATAAATGTAATGAGCTCCCCCTATAAATATCCCTTGCGTATTCATTTTAATGTTTTGCCAATTTTTGTCTCATAGAGTGACTTTCAGAGAATTTCTACAGTTTTGAGATGCTGCCCAAATCCATTTACACCTACTCTAGCCAGGTTAGTTTTCATATTTCATTTCTTTACTTTATTTTCTTTTTAAATGTATTTATCAGTAAATTTATTTGTTATTT
>JBAGKO010044725.1:0-10058 GCA_037177275.1 Acacia concinna | reverse complement strand
AAAAGACAATTCCAGAACCACACAAATTGAACAACATAGAATTTCAAACAACAAATCGAGAATTTGGTTTGCCTACATAGCTAGCTAACACAAAATTAAACTAATTCCTTTACTGAAAAAGAGAATTCCAGAACCACATAAACTGAACAACATAGAATTGTATGCAACAAATAGTTTGGTTTTACCTACATAGCTAGCACAAATTCCAGAACCACAGACATATATAATAACATACATAATTTTTGTCACTATAATAACCATATGTGCCAATTCATATAATAGCAAGTTGCAAAGTAAGATCTACACATTCAACCAACCAATTTTTCTAATCAATTATTAAGCAAAAGAAATAGGGAAGACAACTAAGATTTTTCATAAACGTACAACTATAGATAATTGGTATCGAGAACTGATTAATGTCTACAATTAACCATAAATTGGGAACCAAATAATGACAAACATACAACTAGCTAATGGTTCTACTCAATTATTAAGGGAAGAAGTTTCAAACCTGCTAGTGATTTAGGATTAATATGTTGAGTGATTGTAGAAGCTCATCTATGACGAGTGGGACAGAAGTTGAGAACAACTACCAGTGACAAACTCAACAAAGCATTAAAGGCCACGACAGTGATGGGATGGATAGTAAACTAGATTTTGGCAACAATAGAAGGAAAGAATAGTGGGTATGGTGGAAAACAGAGGTTAGAGAAGTTCAAACAGAACGCCACAAAGTGGAATGAAGTTTGAAATCATGAAAATAAGGTTCGAATTCGAAGTTTTTAAAGAATATATATGACGGTTATATTTAAACAACCGTCATATATATGATATTTAGCATTTTATTCTATAACAGCCGCCATATATATACCTTATATATATGACAGTTCTAATAGAAAAACCACCATATATATAGATTGATATTTTATATGATGGTAAATTTAAACAACCGTCATATAATTGTTTACAATCTATGGCACTTTTACAAACAAACTGTCATATATTTCTCTGCATTAATTTCACCTCTCTATATATGGCGCGGGTTCCAATAACTGCGATATAAATAGCGTCATATATATTCAAATCTGTAGTCGTGCTAAACTCTTCATTTCTAGGGTTACTTTGAACCTCTATAGACTAAGACTATGTTATTCTCTCTTCTTCTAACATTTGATGAAATATTATGTGTTGATTTTATTCTATACTTCATGCTTCTTAGTGATTAGCCATTTCTTGCATTGATTTGTTGAATGAAAAGATGCTCGAGTGAGATTATTTTATTTAAAGAACTTGAAAAAAGTCACACTAGTTTTGAAATTCTTGCTTAAATGGATTTTTTTTTTTTTGTAACGGATCAAAATGCATTAAGAATAAAAAGAGAATGCATTAGTTCTCTACAATCATGCAAGGACATGATTGTAACCTTTTAAAACTATTACAATGAATAAATTTAACATAAGAAACAAAAGTTAAATTAAAAGAGCTAAGGAATGATTTGAAATCCATGTGAAGAACGTTAGTTAAGTGATCAATGAAACCCCTCTTAGGCAGCAGCCACTTCTTGATGTAAAACACCATGAGATCATGACAACTATATGATTGAAAAAGAGGGCAATTTAGTATACAAAGTAGAGATGCTCTTAAACATTGCACTTTAAGGAAAGGTCTGTGAGGTATTTTCTTCCAGATGAGAGATTGTAGAGATTTCCCTTCCAAACATATCTAAGATTGAATAAAAGAGCAAGGACCCAACTTGTATTCCTCTAGAAAAATAAGCCAAACATTGTTGTCAAGGTGATACGATATTGGAACACAACGAAGATGCATAAGTTATTTCTTTGATAACAATTGCCGGGTGTTACCTTTAATCCATTATGAAGGATGGAATTTCTCTTCATCCATACAATAGAAATGACTTTGATAATAGAGGCAATCAAATTCATCCTACCATCTTAGAACAATTGAACTATGACTCTTTTCAACCATGTCTTAAAGTCAGCAATAGTTGAGAAATTGAATTGAATTGAAGCTTCTCCAAACCATACTGCTTTTATAAAAGGACAAGTTACACATATATACTCCAAAGATTACTTATTCGTGTATCCAAAAGGACATGAACCATTAGCATGCAGATGAGGGATATTAAGAATGTCCACTTATGGAAGTATATCATTCAAGAGCTTCTGAACTAGTAGTAAATCTTTCCTAGGTAATGACAGGGATCATAGAAATTTCCAAAAGTCATCATACAACTTGTGTGCAGAATGAGTAGAGACAAGCTTGTAGCCTTTAGAAACTGTATATTCACCATAATGTGATAGAGAACAAAGCATTCTATGAGAGGAATTATTTAAGGAGAGAGGTATTCGAATTATTGCTTTTGCTACATGTCTAGGATAAATAGACTAAACCAATGGAACATTCCCAGATCTTGAAAATTTTCCAATGGATGCGAAAATGAGGGTCTAGACTGCATGGGTCACCACAAGGGTTGGTTTAATGAAATGTTACTTCCATTACCAACTCTCAGAAAAATTATTAGTTATGAGTTTTGCACCCTGATGAATACCTTTCCAAATCCGAGAAAAATTAAGGCTTTTTGAATATTTCCACGCTAGAGGAATCCACATACTTATGTTTTAAAGTTTTTGCAAGAAGAGACCTTGTGGGAGATATCAAAATTCTCTAGACTTGTTTTGCCAAAAGAGCAGTATTGGCGTAAGCTATGGATATGATTCCCAAGCCTCCTTCAAAGATAGATTGTAAGAGAAAATCCTTACTCTTTAAATGAATTCTATTGCTATCAGCATTGCTACCCCAGAAAAAAATTAAGGCATCTAGAATCAATTTAATTACAAATATATTGAGGAAGCTTAATACAGGATAAGACTTACTCCTTCCATAATTTGGTTATCAAACTATTGTAGAAAAAGAACCAGATGGCGTATAATACTACTTCAAATGTACCACTCTATACTTGTGTGTAAGTCACTTATACCACATTCTCATATGATAACAACAAATTCATTAATGAATGCATTAACTTGGTTAAATTTTCTACATTTTTCCTTGTTAAATTTGATGTCCCTCCCTACTTTACAAATAATTTTCACACATCTCTCTCATCTCTTACTCCAACAAAAATTAAATAACTTGAGAAAATGTCATTAATTACTCTACTAATGTGTTGCTCCCTTCAATGCTTTTTATAAGAAACTTTCTTTCTCTTAGGCTTAGTTCTTAATATATATATATATATATATGTAACTTTCTTTTCTTGTCTCAAAATGTAAAATACTTTTTCCTCTTTTTACCCCTATTAAATATATGCTTTTATATTAATTATCCCTCACTCACCACTAATTCTCTTTCATTTAACTCATTTTTTACACATTCTCTATTATATTTTCCACTAATTTTCCCTTATATATATTTTCTTTTCATTTTCTCTTATACTCTTTTTCATAAATAGAAGCATAATTAGAAAAAACATGACATTTTTATACATTTATTATTTTAACTATTATTAACCCGTAATTCGTTATCCACAGTTAAGAAGAAAGTTGCTTATAAAAAGGACTTAAGGGAATATAATTTGAACCAAACTTTTTTTCCCACAGTTAAAGGGTGTTACTATAAAATGCAATGAACAAAAAATCGGACCGGTTGGTTTATTCGAAAACCTATTGAACTAGACACCAGTTCGATCTAGTTTGCTTATTGGGCTAGGAAAAAATTAACCCAGAATAGACCGTAGTGAACCGAGGTAAACCAATGTTAACCGGGAAAACCGTCAGTCACTGGGTTAAATGTTTAGGATGCTTAACCTAATACATTTTGTTGAAGAATGGACGATCATGGCAGGATTAGAAAAGAAAAATAAAGAAAACATGGGACTAGGATGATTTGGGGATTTGAGAAAAAGAAGAAGAATTAAGGAAAGCAACAAAATTGTGCTCAGATTTGAGATTTGTGAAAATCCCTCTCCTGTGAGGGATGTTGGCCAATAACAACATTACGCTAGGCATGTGACGAGGAAGCATGCATGCGACGATCACAAAATCTGAGACTGAGGCATTTGGTGAGGAACAAAGGAAGCATGCGTGCAGCTGTAAAGGTAAGGGATTGAGGATCGTTAGCTACTTAGGGCATGTTTGGTTTGAAGGGAGGGATGGTAAGTAAGGGGATAGATGGGAAGAGAAAAATGCTATCTTGTTTAGTTTGATTGGTTGGGAGAGGAGAGGAGGGGAGGGAAGGTGAAAAATAATAACAATTTACCATTTTATCCTTAACATATTAGCTTATATTTTTTATTTATATTATATAAATTAATTCAAACATTAGTTAATTACCATAATAATATATTTCAAACATGTATTAATGTTTTCCAACTATAATATTATAACTTTTTAAATACTTTTATAATAATTTTATAAAAAAAACTATAATAGTTTTTTTATAATAACATATTTTTAATTTATATGCAATAAAAAATAATTTCATTTATAATTATATATTATTAATTTATATTATATTAACATACTATAATTAAAATATTTACTCATTTATGAAAAATATTTTTAATTTAAATTAATTTTAAAATAATTAAATTTTAATTTAGATAAAATTCATCATATATTAAAATATAATAATTTTAAAAATATATTTCATGATAATTTTTTATTTCTAAAAAATTATTTTTTAATTTTTTATAATAATAATAATATATTTTTATTTTAATTAATACTATTTTAATTTAAAATTATAATATAAAATATTATAATTATATTAATTTTTTGTTCATAAAAATATATTTTTATATCAAATTAGTTTTTTTAAATATTTTAAAAATAAATATTTAGTAATATATTGGGAGAATTCCAAAAAAAAAGCATTGGAAATAGGGAAAAGACAATTTAGTACAGTGAAATCGAAAAATCCCAAATCAATCTGTTTTGTACTTTTTTGGATAATTATAAAAGTGCCACTGAATTTTTCACAATACAAGTTTCATAATTCACAACACGAGTATCTAAATTAACAACACCAGGTATTACGTATTTATACTGTGAGTTGTAAATACTTAGTACATGGTGTTGTTAATTTGGATACTCATGTTGTGAATTACGAAACTCGTGTTATGAAAGATTCAGTGGCATTTTCGTAATTACCCAAAAAAGTACAAAAAATACTGATTTGGAATTTTTTGATTTCGCTGTACTAAATTGGGATTTCCCTATTTCACTTTTCTTTTTTGGAATTTTCCCTAATATATTTTTATTTAAATTAATTTTTAAGTAATATATTTTGATTATAATAATATGATTTATTTTATAAAAATATATTTATATTTATTTTATAATAATTTTTAATTATTAAAATATATATTTTAATTGTTTTAATAATAATAATATATTTTTAGTTTATATAATATTTTTAATTTAAAATTATATAGCATACATTATAATTATAATAATTTGTTATTCATAATAATTTTTTTATATCAAATAATTTTTAAATATAATGAATTTTATAATAATATATTATTATATTAAATTTATTTTATAATAAAATATTTTTATTTATCATAATTTTTTTCATCATGGGCATTATTAGAATATCAAATAAATTATAAGGGCAAAACAATCCAAAATTTTGGTTTCTCTAAAAAATCCCTCAATTTGGAGGGGAGCTACAATGGGGTGTAGGAGGGGAGTGGATGGAATATATAGGGTCCCCTCCCCTCCAAAATTTTGAATCAAATGAAGGGAGGGGAGCTAATACCCTCCCCTCCAACGTAACCAGACACACCCTTAGGTCTTGTTTGGTACGAAGCATTAGAGCTTAGGAATATGGATTGTGTTAAGGATTGGGCAAATTATATTATTTAGTATGAGGGACAAGGAATCCCTACGGATTGTGAATCCCACGAAAGTGGGATTGATGCAAAACCACCCTGACCCCTGGTATTGGCAAAGCAGTACAGGGATTTAGAAAATATTGGGATAAAAATCACAAAATTGTCCATGTTTATAAAAATATTTAGACTAAAGTACCAACATCTTATTATAGTTCACATTACTGTTTGACCTCTTTCACTTCTCTATACTCATCTTCAACCCCATCTCTTATCGTCTTATTCGTCTTTAATCAGTCATATTATCTTTCCTCTTCGATCTACAATCTTTGCTGACAACACCCATCCCTTATTTATCCTATTCTTTTTAATATCTTCTTCTTAATGTTGACATGAAATTCTTCATCGTGTAGAGTACAATTTACAATCTTCGTTTCCGTCAAATTTTTTTTGAGAATCTCATCTATGTATTCGGTCATTTGTGGATTAAAAATCTACTTTTTATTAATGTTTTTAATATTTTTAAAAAATATTAAATTTTTATGTATATGAAATCTTAACCTTACTTATTAAATATCATTAATAATTTAATATTTCCTTATATCGCATCTATCTTAGAAATATAAATATAAGATATTATGATTATATTTGAAATGATATAATTAGATATATATACCAAATATCATCAAATATTATTTTTTTGGGAAATTTACAATGAGGTCCCAAATAAGAGACTTTACATCAAATAGATCCTATGAAATCGCGTATTTACAGTCAGGTCCCAGGTTTCAGGAATTTATTATTGTCAAGTCCCAATTAACAACCCCGGAGTTGTTAATGATGTTGTTGGGGTTGTAAATTACAACCTCCTGAGGTTGTCATTACCAACCTTGGGACCTGACTGTAAATACGCGATTTCACATGACCTATTTGACGTAAAGTCCCTTATTTGGGACCTCATTGTAAATTTCCCTATTTTTTTGTTCTGCAATGCAAATATAATATTTCCTATATTTTTTACACAATTAATCTATCATATTGTAGGTTAGATAAAAAAATCTAAAAATAATATTAAACCCTCAAATGTTAGAACGACTGATTATAAAGAAGATGTGGTTATGAAATTTAGGGTTAAATAAGGATATTATTTTACTTTCATAAATTATGTTATATTATAAAATAAAATTAATAATAATATTCCTACTAAATATTACTTGCTATCAAACAATTTAATAATCTAATCCCAATCCTTGTCCCAATCTCTTTACCTATCACAATCCCTCTCTCAATCCATAAATCCTTAAGCTACGTATCAAACAAGGCGTTAGGGTCAAGTTAGAGTAAGGTAAGTAGGCTAGGCTTGGAGCCTCAACTAATTATGACTGCTTTCTAGGCTCTAGATTTTCAAAAAATAAATAAATGATGAAATTTTTGTTTTTAACCTAAAAGAGAAAATTCCTTTTTAGATATTTAAAAATGCAAAATGTTAAATTGAGTTAAAAAATAAAGGGCAAAGGGGCACCCAGCACTATAAACTTTCTTCTAAGGGGCGTCTGGCATCATAAACTTTTTTTAGGGGAAAAAATGTACACAAACTTTTAAAAATGGGGAAAATCTACTAATATGTTAACTCACTTCTAACACCGTTAAATCATTGTTCACTGGGCTTACTATTTATCCATGTATTCCATGTATGTCCATTCCTTCTTCTTCTCCCATGGATGAGCTCCATTAAAAATTTGAATGAAATTTTGGATCAAAAAGGGTGAGGATAAGGAAGAACGAAACAGATAACAGAGACGAAGTAGAAGAGCTTCTCTGATCAACTCAAGACGAATTGTTATTGAAGCTCTCTCTTAACTCTCACATAACTTCATCTTCTTCAATTTTAGCTTCATCGAGCATGAATCTGGATGCAGATTTGGAGCGCCAATTCCAAGCCCTGAAATCAAGCCAATCATCTGTCACACCTTACGTATAGACCATCTTCAAGTCACTTAACGTCCATTAGAGTCGTGCTATAACGCGGATAACGTAGAAAACTGAAATTTTTGTTTCCGATGGTACTATTCATTTCCAAATATAATCATGGTCATACGTTAATAATTTGCAACTAAACGTAGAAATATTGGGATAACGTTTTCCAAGTTCTACTAAAAAGTCCTTTAAGGGTTTTTCAAGGAAAACAGTTCCATAATTCTATCACTTTTGGTAACACCGTTTCCTCCTATTTTATTCTTAACTTTATAACTTCATGTACAAAAACCCAAATTCACACATATTATCTATCATAATAAAACGTAACACAACATATGATCTAGTATCATGCCAAATTACATAATACAAATTAGTCACAACATAATTCACTTAATTACAAATTCATCGAATTCATTTAATTACAATTTATCAAATTCCTCAGCTTACATATAGTAAGCAAATTGGTCTTCATCCTTGGATGTCTTTTCCATTCCGCCTTGATGATTCTGACCCTAGTTCATGGTTATTATTGGGGGTGAGATTCTTAGGAATCCCAATAGCAAGTTAACACAATACTATTATCAAACAAGCATGCAACTATGTGACAAGCATAGGCAAGGGTTATAGAGGTGTAACAAATATAGAGAAACAACAATTAGAATAGTATAAAAGGCACCCATGTATCACTGATCGGTTGTTGAATAAAAATATCGATTGTTTCTGATATTTTCCCTCTTCTCTCTTTCTCTTCCGTGAGCTCAGTACCAACTGGTATCAAAGCCGCTCTCTGGCTTTTAATGGCACTGGAGACCTGTTCCACAGATCGTGTTTCCAAGCTCGAGCAACAGTTGAACCAAAACAACACCGACATCGACAACTTGAAGAATGCGATTGCATGCATTGAAGCCTGCCTAGGTGATCTTGCTACTAAGATCGCATCACAAGCTAGTACCCACCCCTCTGGTAGTTCTTCGTCTCCTCATAATACACAGTTTCCACAATTTGGTTCATTCGGTGTGCCAGGACATTATCATTTTCTGACGAAGCACAGCTGTGTCGAATTCCTTAAGTTCGATGGCACTGACTTTAAGTGCTGGTCATATCGCTACAGAAAATTCTTTGATGTGGATGAAACTCCTCCTGATCATTGTATTCAGCTGGTGAGCGTTCATTTAGAAGGAAAGGCCTTGAAATGGCACCTTAATTTTATGCGACGTCGAAATGAAAATGAAGTAGCATGGGAGGAGTATTTTTGGGCAATGGAGGCGAGATTCTCAAAGGTCCGCCACATTAGTGTGTTGGTAGAGCTCAAGCACCTTCAGATGACTGGTTCTATTGATGAGTACATCGAGGAATTTGATGGCCTATTGATGGAGGTTGATTTGCCAGATTTAGTGGCTCGAGATTGTTTCCTTGGTGGATTACGATTAGACCTACAATCTCTCGTCGATGCTTTTAAACCATCTTCTCTGCCATGTATGATGCAAATGGCGAGAATCCAAGCTTGAACTCTTCAAGCCGTTTACGACTATGTTCCAAGTTTGGGCACCGCTAACAGTCGTCGATTTACCTCTGTCACCCCACCAACAGGGGTCACTACAGGAATGCAATCTACTAGATCCACTTCTTTGCCTTCCTATCGAGATGTCTCAATTGAACGATCAGCATCTTCAACCTCTTCTGCTAACTCCACCAAACGTCTTACTCTTACTTTTAGAAAAAGAGACATGGAAGACAAACCGAAGAAGTGATTGTGCTACTGGTGCATTGAAAAATACACGAGTTCCCATAAATGTCGAGAGTCACAGGTTATGATGCTCATTGTTCCAGAAGAAAGTGAGGATGACTTTGTTGATGCTGCTAATCATTTGGAAGCCGTATCTGATATAGATCGTGTATCCGCCACTATTCATACAGTTGCGGGAATTGAAGGGTACTTAACACTTAAGGTTCAAGGGTTCCTTAAAAGGCAAAGTGTGACCATTCTAATAGATACAGGTAGCACGCACAATGTGGTTGACACTATAGTGGCTCGTCAGTTACATTTACCAATTCACACTGGCTCGCCTATGAAAGTTGCAGTGGCAGGAGGGCATCAGATATCCATTAATTCTTATAGTCTTGGTTTATCATGGATGCTTGCAGACCACTCATTGTTAGATGATTTTTTAGTCATAGACTTGGCAGGTTTTGATGTCATATTGGGGGTTAGGTGGCTAAGGCA
>JBAGKO010044635.1:0-10062 GCA_037177275.1 Acacia concinna | reverse complement strand
AACCGCTACAAATTAGTAGCGTTTTTTTGGTCTTGAGTAGCGGTTTCTTATAACCGCTACAAAACGGTTTGCAACACCCGATTTAGTAGCGGTTTTTTGAACCGCTACTAAATCAATTTGTAGCGGTTAAAACCGCTACAAATTACACATTTTCACCGCTACAAATGTGTGTTTTTTTTGTAGTGAATTGTGACGGGTTTGACAATAATCGTAATGGTTTTCACAAAATGTTGAACATAAGAGTATTTGTCTGAAATTTACTGATCATTCTCATTGACAGTAACCAAATGAGTAATGCGATTCACAATAATAGTAATGAGTTTTACTATACTAGTTTTAATTTGCAAAGAAAGACAAAACCAGGTATATTTTCTTTACAAAAAAGTGACAATGGTCATGCGTTTTAAGTAAATTCATTAAAGGCTTAACTCAAATATTAGTAGATAAATTACAATAAAAGACATAATGGACATTGAAGACTTAATTGTCATAACCATGAAGTAATGAGCATATACATATATAATAGTTGACCATTATCAAAACTAATAATGACATTAACAAGTACATTAAGGGGATTCACCAAAAACTAGAAATGTCCTGACAGCAAATACTAAACCTATATTTTTTTATTTTAACCAAATATGTAACGGGTTCGCAATAATCGTTATGGTTTTCACCATAATCGTTAAACTTTTTTTTTTTGTGTTCACTCCTTAAAGATGCTGAAGAATTTGTCCAACATGCACTGACCATTCTTTTTTATTTTAACTAAAGATGTAATGGGATTTATAGGAAGAGTAATTGTTTTTACCATAATCGTTATGGTATTCTTTTTATGTTCACTCCTTGAAAATGCCAAGTATTGTCCAACTTGTCTTGACCATTCCCGTTCATATTAACCAAAAATGTAATGAGATTCGCAATAATAGTAATGGTTTTGACCATAATGGTAATGGTTTTTTTGACAAAGTACATGAAAATGGTTGTCCAACACGAATTGCCCAATCATGTTGATTTTAACCAAAGGAGTAATGTGATTCGCAATAATAGTAATAGTTTTGACGATATTTGTAATGGTCTTTTCCATAAAGTCCATGAAGATGGTTGTTCAATGTGTACTGACCATTCCCGTTATGTTAACCAAACGAGTAACGTGATTCGCAATAACACTAAAGGGTTTGACGATAGTCATCATGGTTTTCACAAAATGCTTCAATTGGTATAAATTTGACAAGGTTGACAGTAAGAGGTTAAGTTTTTTCCAAAGAAATTATAATCAATTGTCATAGATTTAAATAACATTCTTTAAAGGCTTAACCCAAATATTAGTAGATAAGATTCAATCACATAGTAAGGAATATTCAAGACTTAAATGACATAAACATAAACTAATGATTATATGCATATATAATGGTTCACCATTAACAAAATTAGTAATGGCTTTCACAAGTACATTAAGGGGATTCATAAAAAACCAGAAACGTCCTGACAGCAAACACTAAAACTATTGTTAAATAATTGATGATGTCAAGTTAGCATTTCTAGCATGTGTAACTTCAAGGTTGTCTTAGGCTGTATGAATATATTCTTTGGTGTATTTCATCACATAGAGAAAGGAGTACCATTCCCTATTGCCCTTACAGTTATCCTCTATGTACAATTTTCAACCTTACATTTGGCATACACACAATCCTTTGAATTCTTCACATCTATGTACTCAAATCTGTGGGCAATACTGAACTTATGTAGTATCTTCTTGAATTCTTATGCATGTGGAAATGTTTGGTTCACTCCTATCAACACTTCCTTCCATTTTGTAGAGCTCATTTCGGGCATAAGTGTTGGTACACTATCAACTCCACATAGAAGGCTAAGGAAAGGTCTTCCAATACATTCATTTGTGAAATCTCCAACACTCTTTTCATAATACATAGGCTCATCATTAACACAAATTTCCTCTTCAAGTCCTATGGTTAGGTCAGCCCTCCATTCAAAATGACAGATTTGGTAATCATTTTACCCACAATAGTAATAGAAAAAATCATTTCTCAACAATAAAAAACCGTCACATCCCTTTCAATGACATCTGGTTCCACCTCTACATTACCAATGCCTTGACATGCTACATAAATGTGTGCACTATGCTCATTATAAGGAAACAAATTTTTCACTTCAGAATCATCAGTTAGAGATCAACTAGTGTCTTGTTATCGAAGCATAAAGTATATTTAATGTCACACCGACTATTATCTATGTCAAACCATTCTCTAATCATTTCCCTCAATTCATCAACCATTATACCTTCCTTAATGGATTTCACCCTCACACTCTTACCATCAAATTTAATTCCACCATCCACAGTGCTTAAAAACTTCCCTCTAACATGAAAAAAAAAACAAATTAGTAACTTCAAAGGCGGTCTTCCTTCAATATTTAATGTCATTGTGCATACCAACCTAAAAACATAAACTATCATTTAATAACAAAGTCAGTCACACAATAATCATTTTTTATCAGTATAAAAAATCTGTATAGCAGACCCACTTAGACTATTGACAACTTCTTTAATAGTTTTACCTATTCGAGTAATGCATTTACCAAAAAATTTAGACTATAGTTCCTGACAGTATGACCTCTACCACGTTTTTTGTCATCTTCATCATTGCATCAACATTTTCCCCTTCCACCTAACCATCTTCCCCTGCTACTCCTTCTATACACCATCACAATCGAGTTAGCTATTTTTAACAAACCATCTCACCCTAACAAACACACTCAAGCTCATCATAACAACACCATACTGTGCCGTATTTACATAAACTCGACAGCTTTACGCAGAGTTTGAACCTTCACATAAAGTCAAGAGCTTTACTCTAATTAAGATTTTTACCTACTGACCCACAACTACTAAATTTAATAGCCACCATTACACTCTCCTATTTATTGTTCAATCCTCTCATTCACAAGACCTACATTAATATTCCCCAACACATGACAGTCGAACTCATCAAAGCATTACAGCCCCCTTTTACTGTAGCCCTACCACACCATTGGCATAAATAAAGAAAGGAAAGAAGATGACCATTGGGAGATTATTAAGAAAATGCATTATACTTCTAAAACGTACTTACACTTTTTTTCACAATTATTCTCTCCAAGCTTCAACAACTTTCACCTTTGTCACCTTCTCATCACAAGCTTCCCTTTCCCAGACAATGTTTTAGCTTTCTACGCCCTTAAGTCACTCAAAATAGCATCCATATAATTATTATAACAATGGGCATTTTAGTCATTTTGTTGTGATTTGCAAAACCCATAATGCACTTTTTGAACCATTTTGAGATTTGCAAATGATAACATCCTTCTTTGAGTTTTTCAATTTGGCAAGGTATTTTTGTGGAAATTTCCCATTATTCTTTAACTAATACTACTAGTACAATTTGGTCTATATTCAATATCATACAAGAACGCAAATATTCACCCTAGGAAAAAAGTTTTAACGCACACTTATTGATCTTGCTTGTAAATTTAATAAATTCCCAATAAGGCAAAGAGTTTAATGATGAAATATCCACATTCTTTCTTCTTCTTCTTTTTTAAATTTTTCAAAGGCATCTTCTTGTTCTAAAAGATTTAATCCCAGCTCAAAATAGCTTGTTAAATGGCCCCATTATTCCTCATTTTCAATTGATTTAAGTTAAAGGATTAAAAATATATTTGTATCATTATTATAGAATCGATTGTAGTACTAATATCTAAGTAAGTGAATAAGAAATTTATCATTAATTAAATCCTTAATAAAAAGTAAAAGTATGTTTGCATTGGCGGTGGAAAATTGTGATTTGCGTAAGACTGTAAGTGTTGATTAATGGCGATTTTTGTTTGGACATTTTTCATAAGAAAAATGGCATTTACGCTTGTTTGGTATGAAATATTGGGGTAGAGATTGAGATTGAATCATAAACTATATTGTTTGGTGTAAGAGATATGGAAATTGAGATACCCAAGAATTGGGAATTCTACAAAAGTGGGATTGAAGTAAAACCATCATCACCCCCTGATATTGGGGAGCAGTACGGGAATTAGAAAATGGTAGAATAAAATTGTCTATGTTTATAATAATTTGTAGACCAAAGGACCCTAATTTTATTATTTGCATTACATCTCTCACCTCTCCATACTTGTCTTAACCACATCTTTGATCACCTTCTCTGTCTATAATTAGTCATATTTTCTTTCCTCTCAGATTTCCAGTCTTTACACACGACACCCACCCCTTATCTCTCATCTTCTTTCTAATATTTTCTTCTTTTACGCCGACATGACATTCTTCATTATGTTGAGTATGGTTTACAATCTTCGTTTCTATTGAATTTTTTTGTTAATTATTCTTTTAATTTGATGAATAATATTTAAGAATCTCATATATGTATCCAGTTACATATGAATTAACAATTTTTTAAAAAAAATTAATTTTTTGAAAAATATTAAATTTTAACGGATATAAAATCCCAACCTTACTTATTAAATATCGTTGATAATTTAATATTTACTTATATCATATCTATTTTAGAAATATAAATATAAGATATTGTCATTATATTTAAATAGATATGAATAGATATCTCTACCAAATATTATCAAATATAAAATCTCAACCTTACTTATTAAATATCGTTGATAATTTAATATTTAATTATATCGTATCTATCTTAAAAATATAAATATAAGATATTGTGATTATATTCGAATAGATAAGATTAGATATCTATATCAAATATAAAATATATTTTTATTTTCCATTACAAATTTAAGATTTCCTATATTTTTGACACAATTAATCGCTCATATTGTACGTTACATAAAAAAATAAAATATAAAAATTATATCAAACATTCAAATGTTAAAATGGTTTGTTGCGAAGACTATACGCAGATGGAGTTTAGGGTTAAATCAAAATATTATTGTCTTTCATAAATTATGTTATATTATAAAATAAAATTAATGATAATATTTTCATTAAATATTATTTACTACTAAATATAATTTAATAGTCTAATTCCTATCCTTGTTCCTATGCTTCTCTCAATCCCAATCCCTCTCTCAATCTATCAAAATTTCAGTCAAGTACTCTTAAGAACTTTAATAAGGTTAGGATTTCAATTATTAAAATCAATTATGAATGTGCAATTAGAGGGTATGAATTAGAAATATATCCGTAAAAAAGGAATATGAGTACTAAAACAAATTATCTCATTAAATTTTAAACAGTAATATTTAGAAAGAAAAACACGTGGATAATAATTTTCTATGGATTGACAGATCTGATAGGACCATGTAGCAAAGTTTTTTTTTTTTTAAAGGCTATAATTTTGGTTCTTTAAATTTAATCAAAGTACTCTTTTAATCTTTTAACTTTAAAAAGTGTGTTTTTAGTCTTTTTAAATTGATGCCGTTAACTTCACTAATGAAAAATATTGACTCAACAAAGTTAAAATACTGATATAATTTGAATTGAGGTTTTAGTGTTAACATTAAATTGAAACTTCATCAGGGTTTTAATTATTCTTCTATTTACACATAATTTAAATATAAGGATATATTATTATTTTAACTTTGCTCAGTATTTTCCACCATTGAAGTTAATGCCGTTAATTTAAAAGGATTAAAAACATATTTTTTAAAGTTAAGGGATTAAAAAATGATCTCGACTAAATTTAAAGAACTAAAAGTATATTTTAACATTTTTTAAAAGAAAAATCACAAGAGCTGATATTGAGATTTCCAGAAGAAATCATAATTTTCATCAAATATAAAGGTTATGATCATTATTTAAACAATGGGCTGCAAGCTTTAAAAAGCTAAAATTTATCTATTTTTTTATGACCAAAGGGTAAGCTTAAATAATTTAACCTCATGAATAATTTTTTTTTAATAATAATAAAAGCTTGATAAGTATAAGTTACTTTTACATAATATTAGGTTAAATTTGACAGTATTGTTCATTATTATTATATTCTCTAGTTTCCAGATTTTATCTCATGATTGTTTTTTCTGATTACATATTTCTCCTATACTTATATATTTATTTTTGTACGGATTACATATTTAGATATTAAAAATATTTAGATATTAAAAATATTTAGAAAGATCTAGAAAGTAGAAACCCTAGACGACTGGACTGCTTTATATTGGTGCCGGTCTTGTGGTTAACATCCATCCTTCTTTCCTTCGTTGAGTTCCTAGTCTCTAGCCGACTTGTTTCTTCTGCAAAATGTCGGGGATGGAGACCTTTGCTTTCCAGGCTGAGATTAACCAGCTTCTTAGTCTTATTATCAATACTTTCTACTCTAACAAGGAGATCTTCCTTCGTGAGCTCATCAGCAATGCTTCTGATGTACGGTGACTACCTTGATCTTGGTTGATTTGTGTGTGAATTTGCATTAATTTTGTGTTATTTATTTGCTTTTGGCTGGCCGATTGAATTCGCTTTTATTCTTTGATTATCGATCCTTGTCTACATAAAATTCGTATTCTCTCGCTTTTACTTTAATTTGCAAGGTATTCGTTAAAGGCTTTTTGTAATTCCGTTTTCTTCTCATTGAGAGTTCCATTTTTATCAGATTTAGTGTTTATGGCATGACATAAGGGAAGGTATGGCGTGATGGAATCTCACTGATGTTTATTCTATTTTTGTTTGATCAGTTGTTTTGATATTTAGCGATGTTCTTAACTATTCACTTTTCGAAGCTATGGTAAGTTAGCTTCTATAAAGCACGAGTCTGATTTTATGTGATTGTAGGCTTTGGACAAGATACGATTTGAAAGCTTGACAGACAAGAGCAAGCTTGATGGCCAGCCGGAGATGTTCATTCACATTGTCCCTGATAAGACAAACAACACATTGTCCATCATCGACAGTGGTATTGGCATGACCAAGGCCGGTAAGATTCGTCTATGCGTCATCACTTTAAACTGAAGTATATGATATGATTAACTAATTGTCATGAACTTCAAACAGATTTGGTAAACAACCTGGGTACCATTGCAAGGTCTGGGACCAAGGAATTCATGGAAGCCCTGGCTGCTGGTGCTGATGTGAGCATGATTGGGCAGTTTGGTGTTGGTTTCTACTCAGCCTACCTTGTTGCTGAGAAGGTCATTGTCACCACAAAGCACAACGATGATGAGCAGTATGTTTGGGAGTCTCAAGCTGGTGGATCATTCACTGTCACCAGAGACACATCTGGTGAGCAACTTGGCAGGGGAACTAAGATTACTTTACACCTGAAGGAGGATCAGCTTGAGTACCTTGAGGAACGTCGCCTGAAGGATCTGATTAAGAAGCATTCTGAGTTTATCAGCTACCCTATTTCTCTGTGGATTGAGAAAACTACGGAGAAGGAGATTTCTGATGATGAGGATGACGAAGAGAAGAAGGATGAAGAGGAGAAAGACAAGGAAGGTGAGGTTGAGGATGTGGACGAGGATAAGGAGAAGGAAGAGAAGAAAAAGAAGAAAATTAAGGAAGTGTCCCATGAGTGGGATCTGGTGAACAAGCAGAAGCCTATCTGGATGAGGAAACCTGAAGAGATCTCCAAGGAAGAATATGCTGCGTTCTACAAGAGTCTTACAAATGATTGGGAAGATCATTTGGCTGTCAAGCACTTCTCTGTTGAGGGCCAGCTTGAGTTTAAGGCTATTCTCTTTGCTCCCAAGAGGGCACCATTTGATCTCTTTGACACAAGGAAGAAACCTAACAACATTAAGCTCTATGTTCGACGTGTCTTTATTATGGACAACTGTGAGGAGTTGATGCCTGAATACCTTAGCTTTGTTAAGGGTATTGTGGATTCTGAGGATCTGCCTCTCAACATTTCCAGAGAGACGCTGCAGCAGAACAAAATTCTGAAGGTGATCCGTAAGAATTTGGTGAAGAAGTGCATCGAGCTCTTCTTTGAAATTGCTGAGAACAAGGAGGACTACAACAAGTTCTACGAGGCCTTCTCCAAGAACCTGAAACTTGGTATTCATGAAGATTCTCAGAACAAAACAAAGCTGGCTGAATTGCTCAGGTACCACTCCACTAAGAGCGGCGATGAGATGACCAGCCTGAAAGATTATGTGACCAGGATGAAGGAAGGTCAGAACGACATCTATTACATCACCGGAGAAAGCAAGAAGGCTGTTGAGAACTCTCCATTCTTGGAGAAACTGAGGAAGAAGGGGTGTGAAGTGCTGTACATGGTTGATGCTATTGATGAATACGCCATAGGCCAGCTCAAAGAATTTGAAGGCAAGAAGCTAGTATCTGCCACCAAGGAAGGCCTCAAGCTTGATGAAACCGAGGACGAGAAGAAGAAGCAGGAGGAACTGAAGGCAAAATTCGATGGACTGTGCAGGGTCATGAAGGGTGTGTTGGGTGACAAGGTTGAGAAAGTTGTGGTGTCTGACCGCGTCGTCGATTCTCCATGCTGCCTGGTGACAGGTGAGTATGGTTGGACTGCAAACATGGAAAGGATCATGAAAGCACAGGCATTGAGAGACAGTAGCATGGCTGGTTATATGTCTTCGAAGAAGACGATGGAGATCAACCCTGAGAATGCCATAATGGAGGAGCTCAGGAAGCGAGCAGAGTCAGACAAGAATGACAAATCAGTGAAGGACTTGGTCATGTTGCTGTTCGAGACAGCTCTCCTTACCTCTGGTTTCAGCCTTGATGAGCCCAACACTTTTGGAAACAGAATCCATAGGATGCTGAAGCTGGGGCTGAGCATTGATGAGGATGCTGATGAAGCTGATACTGACATGCCCCCGTTGGAGGAAGCTGGTGAAGCTGACGCTGAGGGTAGCAAGATGGAAGAAGTTGACTAATTCTGAACTAACTACTATTTTGCTTTTTTAATTATGTTCTGGTTTTTAAAATTTTAGCCTGTGGTCAGGATAGCCTGTTTTTCTGGGATTGAGCCCTTTTTGCTTGTGGTTTTGAATTGACAGTATTTTTATTTGCTATTTATTAGGTACAATTTCTTGAATGCTATCGTAATCTATGGTTATTTTCCCTCTATTTACTGCTATCTATCTCACCTTTTCTGTTAATTACCCTCTAAATTTTGTCTTGTTTTGTTGTTAGCGAGGTGGTGACAAAGCCAGGTGGTAGTTCTACGTGCTTTCGCATTTAGATCTCGTATCTGGTTTTAAGCTGATTTCCTTAACTAATGTTGATGAGAAGTTACTAATCTCTGTTATCAATTATCAAACAAAGTTATTTGGAATGATATAAAATTGAGTGGGGACAGAGAAATAATTGGACAATTAAAAACTTAATGTCAGTAAAATCCTCTTCTATAGAAAAAAAAAATTCCTATATGAGACTCTTTTGTACATTTTCCAAGTCTTTGGACCTAAATGCCAAAAGGGGTGATAGAAGACCTTACAGAGTCAAATGACAAATTTATTCTATACCACGTATATGAGAATTATGATTGAAGACATGGAATCTTGTCAGCATGTCTTTTAGTTGGGTATAAATATATAATTCAATTACCTTTCTTAAGTACTAAGGAAACTAAATAAATTAGTTTAAAGTTGTTATATTTATTTTTTAAAATTAATTTACATGGCTTATAAATTGATATGTAATATAATGATATATATATCATATATTATGATTAAATAATATGTTTAAAATTTTTGATATATCTAAAAAAATGTTGTATTCCAAAGGAAAAGGGAACTATAAGGTTGTTAGAACTCAGAAGGCTCTTATAATGTGTGTAAGTACAAAAAAGAAGGTGGCCCTTACAATATGGATTAGAGTAGTAAGTATATTTGGAATTCTTAAGAATTATGTTTGGTGGAAGAGTACTGAACACCAAACATGTTTCTGGATTACCCTTAAACTCATGCTTTTATTATCAGCTCTCTCTCTCTCTCTCGGCATTTTTATTTAAATACTATAATCAATAAAAAAAATATCAAAATACTACACTTTTAAGAATATTTACGCACATACTACAAGCAAACTCGCACTCTTAAAGGGCGAGTTCTAAAATCGTACTT
>JBAGKO010044625.1:0-10062 GCA_037177275.1 Acacia concinna | reverse complement strand
CGAAAAAAAATATTAAAATTCTCTCTTGTGGCGCTTATGAAGCGCCACAGGAGTCTTTAGTGGCGTTGACTCTTGTACCGTTCAAAAAACGCCACAAATCTAATAAAAAAAAACGCCACAGGAATCAATTTTTGTAGTAGTGTATTCTCCATTTAGATCGGTGAACTCCATCCTTAGTTGTAATTAGTAAACGACCGCCATTTTGCTTCCATCAATGTCTTTATTTGCCCCTGCACAGTATGTGCGCTTATTCAGTTTTCATTATCATGGTTGACACACAATATCACAACGTACATCCAGAGATCCTTTTATTCTGAACCAGAAGAAAGAGCACAGGCAAGTTCTAACACGGGACTCCATAGACATATTATATATATAGATAGACAGACAGACAGATGACTTTGGACCATATGTATTCATAAAGCCTGGTGAAGGAAAATTAAAAGACAGAAAATAAAAGGAATCCGACATATATATTGACATTATTATAGACTGTAATTCAACCCTAGACCTAGAGCTTCAAATCCAGGTGGACTTCCTCATGATCCAGTTCCACAATTGGGTCAGTCACCATCACCAGTTCTGGATTCAGTGGTTGCTCCATTGCCCAAAGAAAATTCCTGGTGATCAATCCCGTTCCGCGGTCGTCAAGTTCTTCACCGCCAGATGGAATTAGGTGCAAATGAACAACGCGGACCCCATTCCAAACCGAGATGAAGGGGCCGGCGTCATTGGCAAACCTAGCAGCAGCACCTCCTTGAAAGTACATTTCCAAGGTCACCGCCAGTGGCGCTCCGAATGAAGGTTCGGGCTGCAGAATCCCGAGTACTGGATAATTGATCGACTGATTTCCTCTCCAGCCTATTCCAACCTCAGCGCGTGACCTGGAAAATTGCTCTTGGAGTGATCTTGTGACGTTGTGCATTTGTCTGGTCATGTAGTGCCGGCGGTCGCCACGGTGCAGAGACATACCCATCTCAGACGGAGAGTCGAAGCGGGGTTCGGAGGCAGAAGGGTGGGCGGTGGAGCTACTTGAGTCGCCGAAGAAATTGATCATCTCACGTTTCATGGCGAATAGAGAATGTCAGGAAGGCAAAAGGATAATCAAAGAGCCTGTGCTCTCTGTGCAGGAAGAGAGAGACAAGGTGGCTGAGTGGGGAGGAACGACCAGGTGCCCCGGTGACGCGCATATGTACGGTGCTTGAGGGAATCAGTTTTCCTGATCGTCTCATCTGATCCGTTCAAAATTTGATTTTTTAAAATTTTTTTAAAATAAGAAATTCATTTTTTTAAAAAATGTTAATTAATAGATTATTTTTATTTTAACTTCTCTACTTATTAAAATAATTTTTTTAAAAAAAAAACTAAAAAGTAAAAAAAAATCTGGACCGTCACTTGAGAGGGAGGGGCCGTCACTTGAGAGAGAGGGATTGGATTTTTGGTTTTTGGAGCTGAACCCTGAACCGGGGTCTAAAATTAAAAATCGTTTTCTTTTCCATTTTCAGTCAAGAATAGAAGGTTTTTTTTACCTCTTCTAGTTAATCTGCTTTTTAAAATTCAAACTTTAAACGTTTATTGAAACAAGACAAACTTTAAAAACAGAGTTATATTATTTATAATTTATTGATAATTTAATTTATTACAATTATATGACATATAATAATTAAATTGAAATTAAGAGGAAGGTTCGCTAGCATTAACAAAATTATTATTTATTTTCAAATATTGCCATTGCTAATTTTAATCTTTTGTTAATCACTGGCCGACGGTAAAAAAAAGTGCTGCCATTTGCCTAGAATTAGTCTTCAATCATCATGGCGAACTAATAAAAATTAAATTTAGAAATCCCGTGTTTGAATGTGGGTTCAAACGAGCACTTTAAAACTAATTTATGGCTCCTGTGCATTTTAAAAAATGGTTTTAGGTTCATAATAAGTCAATTTAATCTTTTTTATTATACCAGTCAACAACAAGTCTTATCTCATACATTAAGTGGGGTAACTGCAATCAATGTGCTGCTCTATCAACAATTAAATTCCTAGAAATATTGTTAAGTAAAATATGTCGTTTCAATAATTTTATTAGAAGTTTGTTTCACATAGTTGTTTTCAGATGACTCCATTTATGTTACTCATGAAAATGAGTTTTATATTTAAGACTGGAAAGAGTATATCGTTATTATTAGTTCTTCTAACTATCTTATTTATATATGGCCACACGATATGTCCAACAACTCAGGATCGTCTTCTCTTCAGCAAATTACATGTTAATTAGCTCTTTTTCATATATGCTCGTAACAAATCTTATGTTTTTGTTTGACTAGGTATTCATTTCACATCATCATCTATATTACCTCAATTTTATGCTTTTGTTATCCCTACCATTCACTTAGCTTGCTACCCATGACATTGTTGTTTTATAACGTCTGGGAAAAACTATTTTTTTTTCTTGAGTTTGTTAAATACTTTTCGATTATAAATAACCCTCCTAGTCTTTTTCAACTTGATTTCATCATCATCTCAACTATATGAACTTTGTCATTTATGGAATGGTTTTATTGTGTTAATAAAGATTTAATTATTCTTTTAAAGGAAAAAAACAAGCTGTGAGCAACTTTAATTTCAAGATCCACGAAAATTGCATTCATTGGACTTGATTTGATATTTTACGTTGTAATAAATATTCCGTTATTGTATCCTTGTGAGAAAAAGCAAGACAGTGTAGAATATAATCGGTGGCAGTAAGAAAACCGGCATGAATAATACAGGATGAGAACGGAACGTGCGCATTTCCAAGTAGGAAAAAGATTAAAGATAGCGGCAATATTGGGGAGAAAATCTCCAAAAAGATTCTTAATAAATGCGGGGAGGGGGTGACTTTTGAAAGTGAATGCTTGTCAAGTGTATTTTGAGAAATTTTTGGATGAACTTAATTTGTTACGTTATTTATAATTTGATTAAGTAAAATATAACAACTTAATAAATATTAATTTTAGTTGTCTTGCATGTATTTTTCATATTTTTATTTTTTTGTAAAATAAATGAACTTATTAATTAAGATTTTATAAATAATGATTAAAAGGTGAATCTTGTGAAATTTTTGAACTTTATTAATATGCCAACTAATATTTAGGAGGTGAAAAATCATCTACTGAATTATTGTATTTTAATTAGTCAGACCACAAATGACGTGGAGAATCAGGTTTATATAATAATTGTTTATATATTAAATATGGATCAGATAAACTTGGAGGCAGAACCACATATGCAATCTGATATTAACATAACCTCGTGGAATTGTTGTGTGAATTTGGTTTGTCACATCATTTGTGGTTTGACCAATTAAAAGACAACATCTCACTGAATATTAATTCTAGTTCACTACTTGCGATTTTCGTATTTTTATTTTTCTCAAAATAAATGAATCAATTAATTAAGATTTCATAAATAATATAAAGGTAAATTTTGTGAAATCTCTTAATTTTATTAATATGTCAATTAAAATTTAAGAGATGCCAAATCATCAACTGAGTTGTTGTGTTTTAATTAGTTAGACTATAAATGATGTGACGAACCATGTTCATACAATAATTTCTCTTAAAGCAACCACATAGCAATAATGTGGTTTGATTTCCCTACATGATGAAATAAGTGGGCAATGCCAAAAAGAGAGGAATTACTAGTAAGCTTGTGTGTTCCAAGTTTTTTTTATTAAAAAAAAACCGGATTCTATATTATATGCATACTCTCTTATATCTTCATAATATAAGTAACTTTTTTTTTGTTTTTATTTCATGCTGCCAAGATCAAACCCGGATTGAGTGCCACATAGACCATTGGTATAATATAAGTAACTTTTAAAACAATGTATTGATCTATAATATAAATTATTTAGAGAGTAATTAATACTTATGTATCAATTTTGCCCACGTATAGCTAAGGCTTAAATATGAATTTTTGTAAGTTTTCTCTTATTTGAAAACTAATTTAATATGGTTACGTAAAGTTAAAAAAATCATTTTAAGGCACATATATTGAGTTAAATATTATTTATTGGTTCTAATTATTTAATATAAGTTTTACCGAACAAGTGATATACCATTTCAATTTCAAAAACCTAAAAAAGTTTGTTAAATTTAGGAACTGATAGATTCTTGATTTTTTAGAATTTAAAAATGACAAAACTTATAATGTAAATAACAAAATTTGTAATGAAAATGACAAAACTTGATGCTGGTGTATTTTGACATAATTCGTAAGGAAAATAATTAGAATCGTAACAGATATAACAAAACTCGTTTTGGCATAATTTGTAAAAGAAATAACTAAAACCGTAACGGAAATAACAAAACTTGATACTGATGTATTTTGACATAATTTGTAATAGAAATAACTAGAATCGTAACATAAATAACAACACTTATGATCTTTTATCTGAATTTTAAAAAATTCAGATTGGTATCAGGGAAGAATCTGTTATTTCTTAAATTCAACAAACTTTTTAAGGTTTTAGAAATTCAAATGGTAGTTTTCTGAAAATTTTCCTAATATGAATTAAATTTTATCGGGAAAAAAAAAAAGAAATTAGTTTTGGTGCGGCAGTCAACACCAAATTCTAGTACAAACCCATAGTTTTAAAATTCACCAGCTGGGTGATGATGTCCACTCACAAATTGGCTGCTTTTGTCACTAATTGAACTCTAGCCATTATGTCTTTGGTATTTATAACATCTTGTCTATTTATTTTTCATAATCTTTTTCAAAACAAATCCAAGAAAAAGAAGAAGAAGAAAGAAGAAGGAACCAAAAAAAAAAACAAAGAAACAACCAAACAGGTAAAACCTGTCTAGCTCAACCTTACCTTTCATCCGTTTTAAACAACAAATAAAAAAGGGCTGGCCAGCGGATAGGCTTAGTGTGATGATGCGTGGAAGGTGGGAAGTGTAGTGAGAATGAAGTGCTCTGGCTTATGATCACATTCAATGTCCAGATGAACAAATGCTCTCTCTACTTCTGGTAGCTCTTCAATCCTTATCTGCAATGATTCTCCTATTTCATGGCCTTCTTTCAGCGGTAGATCCTCTGGCAGTTCTATGTCCACCTAGTATACAAATTATCCCCTCTTCTTTAGTCTTACTTCCAATTATGCCTGGCTTCAAACTATATCCACTAGTGTATCAGAGCAGATGGTGAACTTACTTCAACGAAGTATAAAAATCCCAAAGTGTAAGCACGGACTGTGTCGATGCGTTTGATTTGAGAATGGTATCTCAAAACAAGGTATGTCAGTTTCTGCAACACTTCTGGAGGAGCTGTTTGTCCAATCAGAGAAACTACATCAAGTGGTAACCACACCTTTAATATATAAGTGTTTGTGTATAGGATATAAACAACAACAGATATATGAAATCTATAAACTTGAAATCACAGTTATTAGTTAGTTGCCTCATATTCTGGATTTCTTTCTATACATGTGTGTAACTGGAGAGAGAGAAAGAGAACCTGCATTTTCAAGTACTGTTGTGGACCAATTTGAGATTATATAGAGTGCGAGCATAATAGCACCAAAGGGGTCAATCCACCAATAGAATTTATGGCCAAGCACAGCGGCAGCCAGACCCACTCCGTTGGTGATCACATCAACAAAGTGATCCTGCATGCAGGTCATCCATAATCATTAAGATGCAATGAGACTCCAATTTTACTGAGACGATCATCAAGTCAATATAAGCAGTAAATTAACTTTCAGAAGCTGTAAACAGAAATTAAGAATATAGGAAACCTGTGCATAGGCATGAACTATTTTGTCTGCTGAGCTTCTACAGTAAAACCAGAGTAAAAGCTTCACTCCAGTGGCTGTCAGCATGATGACGCACAACCAAACCAACCGATCTTCATCTGAGTTCATCTCCTCAGGTGGTGTCCCTTTGACCAATTGTTGGACAGACTCAATCAGCACCTGCAAGCCTTTTGAAAAGTAGTCGCAGAACGTAACGGAAACAACCATGCATTATTATTGTAGCTACTTATTTATTATTTTCTGGGGATTTAAATGATAGCAGTGGAGGAGACAAGATATATACACACATACATACCGAGAGTGGCCATAATAGCGGCGAAGATGATAATGCCTACTGGTTGAAATCTGAGTTTGCCAATGGGATATTTGTAGATATTAGTGCTTCTCATGGAAATGTGCGTGAACCACAGAACAGCACCAGCCATCAGATCTAGCAGAGAATCTAGTGTTGATGCAACCACTGAAATGGACCCACTCTTTACCGTTGCCACTACCTATGTCGTCAAACAAGGACACAACTACAAACAAAATGAAGAGAAAGAAACCAAGGTGGTACTGGTACACTTTATGAACCTAGCTTAAAAAGAGATATCTAACGTACTACATATATATGTCAGAAGTGCAGGCAGGATACCACATATATTTTGAGTAGTAAATTCAAATAATAAAATAAAAAAATACTATGAGAAAGAGGAGAAGTTAATTATGAAGAACCTTAAAAGCAAGCAACAAAATGTTTGTCCAGTTAGAGATGTTGATTGCCCTCCCATGTTGCACTTGTTCTTCATGCACTTGATCCTCCTCCATCACATGGAACGATTCACTGGAATCAACCTCTTCAAAAGCCCTGAGGGTCGCCAATTGTTTTTCATAATACTCTTTCTCCCCTACAATCATTAATTAAATATGAGGTAAAATCAGGGTACTACTAGCCAGTTGCCAAAAAGATTTGGACAACACAACAAACTAGAGCATTGTATTATATTTAAACAAATCAACTTAAATAGCAGTATATGCCTGCAAGGTGCAAACAAAGATATTATATATGTGTATATATATTGTTGGGTACTTGGGTATGTGAATATTTGAGAAAATAATTAATTTGAATGTCAATCGAACCCGTATAAGTTGAGAAGTGAAAAATAACCATAATGAGGAAAGGAAAATGATTTCATCACAA
This sequence comes from Acacia concinna, assembly GCA_037177275.1. NCBI lineage: Eukaryota > Viridiplantae > Streptophyta > Magnoliopsida > Fabales > Fabaceae > Acacia > Acacia concinna. The sequence continues at coordinate 3,083 of JBAGKO010044625.1, read as the reverse complement.
ACTGCATCAATAAATCTAAATAATAGCCAAAGATGATATGGCGACATGGGAACAATGGAGCGACCAAAAAAAATGATATTACTAAATGATTTCTAGGAGACAAATACAGAGATAAAAAGTTAAAACTGATCCAAGCCGTCGAAAGGAATGATTTTGGAGGAAGATATATTTATGGTAATTAAATGCCATTTGAGCTTTATATTTCATATTCAGTGCATGTGAATGCAAGTGATAAATGCAAAAAAATGATAGCCGATAATAGGGCTAACAAAGTGTCGATGCCAAGAGAAGTCTCCAAACGCTTCTTTCCTAGTAATGCAAGAACTTCGTAATGGCCAGAAATATATAACAATACATACACCTATATATCAATATAATATGACCCACCCGCATATAGTGATATGTGTGTGTGTGTGTGATGAAAAGAAGATAGAGATTGTAATATGTAAAAGCAAAAACTGGTAATAATTAATGAAGTAGGAAATTGAGGAGTGACCTTTAGTCAAGGAAGTAGATTTGGAGAGGTCAAGGTGAAAAGGTAGGTGGGGGTCGAGAGAAGATCGAAGCTTATGAGGCAATCTGGAGAAGAAATCGCACTTGAGAGCACTCACCGAGTAGTCCTCTCCTTTTGCGCTCAAAAATGGAGTTTCTGAATTATCTTCCATTATTATATACCTCGACCACTCTGAAATCTGATACATTGCTTGCTTGTGTGTGTGTATATATATATATGAGATACATTAATTTACTAAAGTTTATGGGTTGTGAGATATAGGTGTTGTAGGGAAGCTGCGAAAGGGATGTGGCAGAAGGAAGAAAAGTTCAAGAGTGCCTAAGCCTGAGACACTCCTTCGATTGCGTCCACGTGTCTTGTGTTGTGGCTATTACCTCCGCCTCACCGCATCATTTTCCACTGCTCCCGATTATATGTACAAACCAGCCAAGTTGAATTCCCCTTCCCTTTGGCCCACTGAGAATTTGTGATACCAAAATTGCATCCAGGCACAAAAATCTTGTACAATTCACAAAACTGAAAACATCTTGAAACTCTTGAATCATTTTCATAATTTTAAAGTTTCAACGTTGCCCTGGATGAACGGAAAAAAAAAAAAAATTCATGCGGACTGCACATGATTTAGAGAAGATGATATTTAAATACAATTTAAAATTACAAAACAAAATTGATCTTTTAACATTTCAAAAGATACCAAGATTATTATGGACAAGATTATATTTTTTAATTTTTCTGAAGTGAAAAGTAATTCACAAACTAACGAATTCTTTTACTATTCTTACAAATCTCATTACTCAACTTGCAAAAATCTCTTTTCTCTTCTATTTTTTAAATTTGCTGATGTGAAAAGTGGTCTACAAACTAATGAATTTCATTACTATTCTTGCAAATTTCATTACTCAACTTGCAAAAATTCCCTATCTCCTCTGTCATTATGCGTCAGTCAGTGTCAGTGTCAGATGAATAGTGTTATCAGAAGGAGAGAGAAAAACAGAGATTGGAAAAAACTAACAAAATCTATTACTTTTCTTACAAATCTCATTACTCATATAGCGAAATCTTACTACTATTCATATCAAAAAATTTGAAAAACCCAATTTAATCCATATCTTTTTGAAATGTTAAAAGACCAATTTAGTTTTTACAAATTCACATGATATTTTACTATCATTTTCCCTATGATTTACTATTCGTGCAAATTTTATAGTAATGTTTTTTTTTGGCCGATTTATAGTAATGTAATATAATGGATTAGGGATAATTACACGTTCTACCATGATTATGATATTAATTGCACATCTATCTTAATTCTCATTAGATCATCAATTATTTATTAACGGCAAACAATTAAGGAAAGATAATTAATACGGTAAAATGACTATGAAACATCTCATAATGTTTTTTTTAAAAAAAAGAAATTATTGATGGTAATTGAATTTCTTGCGAGATGCTTAATTGTTTTGTATGGTATCATTTTTAAAAGTGAAATATAAATTTGTATATTTTGTGATTTTTTTTTTATTTTGAAAAATCTTAGGGAAAATTCCAGATAAATACTTGGCGAAATTCCAAAACCCAGGGAAGGCTCTTATCTTTTGAAAATCCCAAAATGGTGCTAAAGGTGCAAAGTGGGTTTTAGAAATCAAAACAAAATGACCCAAATGCCCCCATGGTAACAGAAGTTAGAAAATGAAAGGGAGAGTTTAAAGTTTGTTCGTCGTGCGAGAATGAGTGGGAGAGGAGAGTGTGAAAGATTTTGCGCCATAGTTTGAAAAACACATGTGCATCTGTTGTTGGAGAAAGCCAGGTTACTAATTAGGTTGCTTAATTTGTTTTCCGATCAGATAATCCCAAGTAGTAGAGCGTGAAGGTATCGCGGTTTGTTGAATGTTCGGTCGGTCTCTGGAACGAAGCCAACATTGATTAGTGTTCGAAACTCTATTTCCGGTCGGATTATTTGCATTGGTGGATGTACGTGTTCGTGCACCCTGTACGACGGTGATTTGCTCGATCGACAATGGTAACATGTCCGAAACTCTATTTGTAGGTTATTGTTTGTGCTTGTGTATTCGGATAATTTTTCAGTGAAAGGTTTGATTTTTGAGGCCGTCTGGTGTAGTGTCAGACTAAAATTGTTGGGTGTAGTTAATGTTTTCCCCCTACTTCACGTGCATTGACAAACACCCTGCATCAGTTCCATAATCAAACTTGATTATGTTTTGCTCTAGCGCATGAATGTTCTACCAATTTTCTCTGCATAACTTGATTTTTGAGGTGGTTTGCTGTATTTGCTACTTAAACAAATCGTTATTTGCATAAAGATTGTATGCATAATTGTGTTGGGTTTAGTTTTCATTCCCATTGGCATACTCCATGGTTCATTCATGTTTAGTTTAGGTCTGTCATTTTTTTATTTCTCTGTTATCGATGGTTTTTTATTTGATTGACCCTCTTGATGAAGTTGTATTAAGGGGCTTTTATTTGACCCACATTGGAAGCATAATGGTTTTCACCAATTTGGTAATGAATTTCACCATAACCAAGAATTTTCCTGTGGATGGCTTTTAGG